>JALPCE010000047.1:0-108449 GCA_026538705.1 Aureobasidium sp. GC_Fusr_1 | reverse complement strand
TGACCGTCAGACCTCTTTGTCTCCTGAGATATACCACCTTTGCCGTCGCAGGTGTTCTCAGTAACAACTATTATACCTTATTAATCGCATAACGCTCGACATGGCTGGCATGTTCGAGAACGAAAAGGTCGAGAACCCCGATTCGTCGGAACCCTCGATCGAACGCAGGGTCGACAACTCCGAAGTACCAACCCGCAAGAAGGAGACAGGCAACGGATTTGATGGCAGCGACAAGATCATCTTGACAGAAGATGACTGCTATGAAGAGCTTGGATTCTGCTTTCCTACTTGGAAGAAGTGGATGATTCTCAGTGTCATCTTCATCGTTCAGGTTTCGATGAACTTCAACACCAGTCTTTACAGCAATGCCATCACTGGCATGACCGAAGAGTTCAACATCAGTGCTCAGGCCGCTCGTTGTGGTGCCATGATCTTCCTTGTCCTCTATGCCTTTGGTTGTGAACTTTGGGCACCCTGGTCTGAGGAGCTTGGAAGATGGCCTATTCTTCAGCTCAGTTTGTTCCTTGTCAACATCTGGCAACTTCCTGTCGCGCTCGCACACAACTTTGGAACCGTCATGGCCGGTCGTGCCCTTGGTGGTTTGTCTTCTGCTGGTGGTTCAGTCACTCTCGGTATGGTTGCCGATATGTGGGAGCCCGACGAGCAGCAGTACGCTGTCGCTTTCATCGTCTTCTCTTCTGTTGGTGGCTCCGTTCTTGGTCCCGTCGTCGGTGGTTTCGTCGAGCAATATGCTGCATGGTGCGTCTTATGATTATGAACGCAACGTATTCCGCCCACTAACACATCCTAGGCGATGGAACATTTGGATCCAACTGATCTTCGGTGGATTCGTCCAAGCTCTTCACTTCTTCCTCGTCCCCGAGACTAGAACCAGTATCATGGTGAACAAGATCGCCAAGAGACGTCGCAAGGCTGGTGAGACCAACGTCTACGGTCCCACTGAACTTATTCCTTGGAAGGACCGCTTCTCCGCAAAGGAGATCATTCAGACCTGGATCCGACCTTTCAAGATGTTCCTGACTGAGCCCATCGTCCTCACCCTCTCTCTTCTCTCTGGTTTCAGTGACGCTTTGATCTTCATGTTCCTGCAGTCGTACAGTCTCGTGTACGACCAGTGGGGCTTCTCTGCCTACCAAACCGGTCTTGCTTTCCTGCCTCTTCTCATCGGATACTTTATCGCATGGTTCTCATTCTTCCCCGCCATCGCTCGTAACAAGAGACAGCGTCGCGAGAACCCCAACGACGAACACGCTCAGTACGAATCGCGTCTCTGGTGGTTGCTCTATACCGTACCCTGCCTTCCCATTGGTCTGATTGGCTTCGCATGGACCAGTGGAGGACCTCCAATTCACTGGATCGGCTCCATGATCTTTAGTGCAGTTATCGGTATTGCCAACTACTCAATTTACATGGCCACCATTGATTACATGATCTGCGCCTACGGCCCTTACTCAGCCTCTGCCACCGGTGGTAACGGATGGTCCCGTGACTTCCTTGCTGGTGTATTGACTGTACCCGCTACCCCCTTCTACACCAACATTGGTGGTGCACACCACCTGGAATACGCTTCGACCATCCTGGCTTGTATCGCACTCCTCCTTGTCGTTTCAGTCTACGTCATTTACTGGAAGGGACCTGTCCTCCGCAAGCGTTCTCCCTTCGCTCAGCAGCTGTCTTCTGCTCGTGAGGAGAATGGTGGAAGGCGCGCCTCAGCCATTTACGGCCCCAGCAGAAACAACTCAATGGCCGGCGCCTCGGTCAAGTCGAGCGCGTCCAATAGACAGTCTGTTTAGATTTGGATAACCAAAAGGACTCTCTTGTAATATTATAACGACTTTGTTTTGCTGTTATGTCGAAAAAGACTAGATACCCACTTATCAATTTTACAATATTTAATCACGATTATATCCCACTGGCTCTTTATTGTGATCACTTTACATTGTGTGCATGATGTTGCACGAGACTTGATACGAAGGTAGTTGTACGTGTGATTTGGTTCTGTGCTTGGATACTGGTTTGCTATACATGATGATAAGAACAGATTGTAACATGCTTGAAAAGAAAAAAAAAAACGCCTGCCGCTAAGGCTGCAAGTAAGAAAGCAATATTGATGTTTCAGCAAAAGACAATGATTGAAAACAAGCCATGCAACTCGATATCACTACTCCATGTCTGACGGTGCATCGCTCAATTCCGAGTCATTGGCAGCGCCATTCTTCTTTCTTCGGCTCGACCTCTTGGGAGCAGGCGCTGGAGTCGCTTTCTTGCCTTTTGAGGCAGCACGACCCGAGCGTCTTGATTGAGGTACTGGCTCTGGAGTGGGTGCTTCGGCCTCTTCTTCTGGCTCTTCTGGCTCGGCTGCTTCTTCTGCTTCATCGCTTTCAGCTTCTGCTTGTTCTGGCTGTTCTGCCTCCTGCTCTTCTACATCATCCATCTCTTGATCTTCGGCGTCGCTTTCCTCGTCATTGCTGTCGTCTTCGTCGGCGCCGTCGAGTCCATCGGCTTCTTCATCACTGTCGCTCTGCTCGAGGTAGCTCTTCGCGCCAGACTTGCGCGAGCTGCGGCGAATCTCGCTCGCTGGCGCAGAGGCCGCCGCGTTGGAGGCTCTCCTCTTCTTGGGCGTCTTGACGCTCTTGGCTTTCTTGCTCGTCGTTGCCTTGGAAGACTTGCCCTCACTTGCTCTGGCACGCTTCTTGGCTTGAGTGGTTGTACTCTCAGACTTGCGCTTCTTGGTACGCAGACGATCTCTTACCAGATCTTCAATCTTGTCCATTAGCGCTTCTGGCACATATTGCTTGTCAGCAATCTCTTGCGCTGCTGCATGGTTGGGCAGAGACGCAAAGAGACCGGCAGGGAGACGGGCTTTGCCAGACCATACTGGTAGTGACCAGCCCTGTAGCTCCTGGTATCTACGGATGACAGCTTGCGCGATGTCAGACAGGCAGTAAAGGTTGTCACTCTTTTCCACATCAATGCCGTCCCGAACAGACTTCATCCTCTGAGCAACATGGTATATCAGGGTAATGTTCGCTGGCGTAGCAACGGCCTTCAGATAGAACATCATGTAGTCAATAAAGTCCTGCAAGTGATCTGTCTCCGTTGAGAAATCTGGGTGATGAGCGAGAACGCTGATGAAGCGCGCGAAGCTGGTCTCCATTACAGTCTCATTTGATTTGGCAAATGCTGCAGCGCGGCCCTTGAGCCATGTTGAGGCGGCGTTCTTGATGGGTGCGTTTGGCTCGAAAGCATAGACAAACACCAGAGTGTAGAAGCGATGGGGTAGTCTACCTTGGCCGAGATACTTCTTGATGGCATCGACGAAAGCAGAGCGGACCTCTGGCAAAGGGTCTTGAGCTATGACGATGAGGCGGTTGAAGTTCTTGGGCTCCAGTAGTGCATCAAATCGTTTGTGTGCGCTGCACAGCTTGAGCAGTAAAATGGCGGCATTCAATCGAAGGCGCGCCCGGTGAGGCTTGGGAGTTTCGTCTTGGGTCTTGGATAACTCTCCGTCCTTGTCAATGATACGGTGCAGCAACTTGAACACTGGAAGTGCATGTTCTGTAACCACAGCTTCCATCTCATTGTCAGGTATAGACACAGCAAAAGACCTGAGTCGGTTCGCTAGAATCTTGAGAGCCCAAATCTTGGCTTCACACTCATCGTCTGGTTCTTCTTGCCATTCGACGTCGTCTGGCTTCGCTTCTGTTCGTACTTGAAGAAGCACCTTCTGGATAGCGATTTCCAAGATATTATCATGTTCATCTTCTGTGTCTTTAGCGGACAGGAGCATAAGTTGACTGAGTGCCGCCAGTTTCGAGAGGTAACCATCTTCACCATATTCAAAGCCTTGCACACACTTAGTGACAATGTCTTTGACGTACATGTCCTTTTTCTCGTCTGCAGCAACAACGACAGAAACCGCATGCTTTGCGGCTATTGGCGGGTTTCCGTGAAGGGCAAATTGGACCATAGCTTGCAAAAAGGCACGCTCGCGAGGAATTTCTTGGGGGAACCTCTGCGCAAAGCCTGCACACGCCTTCAGAGTCTCGACAACTCCGGAATCGGTTGGCCTGTCTTTCGATGGTACTTGCTCTTGGAGCGTGGTGCACAAACTGCGTACATGTGCTTTGAATACCTCAGGATTGTGAGTTGAAATCTCTCTGAGCACTTCGTGTGCAGACGAACCAAGACCCTTGTCCTCAGTACGTGAAACGTCAACAATTGTAGGGACATGACTCTTGCTGTAGACCAATACACTGGCTTGGTGAATTATAGGAAGAATGGTTGTCAGAATCGCAGGTAGATGACCAGGTTGTTCTTCAACCCGTTTTGTCAATTCTTTGATGGCGTTGACGACCTTCTTGTACTCGCTATCAGGATTGACTGCGAATCGAATAAGCTGGTAGCACCTCCTATCGTGCTTTTTAGCAAACTTCCAGAGATGTTCGTTGGCCACAAGAGGTTCGGGACGTTCTCGCGCAAAAAACTCGATCAATTTTGACAGTGAACCACTCCCTTCTTTGCCGGTTTTTGCGTTGACACCTCCATTGTAATCTTCGCAACGTTTGAGGAACGCTTCCAGATATTGCGCCCTTTTGGCTTGTCTAGCCTGGAACGTGAAGAATACCGTCTTTGCCTTCTGCTCGAGGTCCCGAACCAAAACCAAGATTCGCTCAGCACGAATGGCGTCTGGGGTAGGTGTCTTCTCGATTTGCGAACCCGGTACTTGGCTGTCCCTGACACGTTGTGAATCACCGTTGGACGTAGGTTTGGCCTTGATAGGAGGGTAGCTTAACGGCAGTAGAGAGTCGTAAAGGACTTGTTGCACCAGCGCGGTGATCTCGCGGTCGTTGATGTAGATGGCGTCGAAGATGCGCGAAGGAATCGCACCAAGAAGCATGCGAACTCTGTCGTTTCCTTCAGTGATAGCACCTGCAGCAACACCCCAGATGCGACCGAGTAGAGACATGGCCTCAGCACGGACGCTATGCTTGCGGTCTTTGATTCTGTCGGCTAGGTTTGATAATACAGAATCAGGAGTAGTGACACTGCCGCTCGAACCGATGCGTTGCACAATGGTCTCGAAATCACAGCGACCGATAGCCTGCACAGCAGCAAGGCGGACATGCTCATCAGTATCAACAAGCATGTCGGAGATGTATCTAAGCAGAGCACTCTCCTCGTTTGGGTCAAGGCCGACACCGCCAGCAGAAGTGGCCAAGATGCGACCCGCACAAGTCACCCAGATAGAACGAACTCGAGGGGATTTGTCATTGCGACGATTGAGGAAGCCTTGGTATGTAGAGGCATGGACCGAGGAAAAGGCGTGAGGAGCGGCTGGAGTGGTGAGGAAGTTGTATGTTCTAGAGTGGGCTGAAGGTAGATCAATGCTTTGCGAAGGGTAGGCTGCAGGATCGAGCGCGATTGGAGCGGGAGGTCCTGCTGCGCCGATGCCAGAGATCAGATCACCAACTGTCTCGGTGGCCAGGAATCTTATATCCACGTTCTCAGCACCGAGTTCGGATTCAACTTGTGGAACAATGTTCTGTATGACCAGTGCGGCAGACCTCCAGAGCTCGCGCAACAGCCTGTGGGCCTTCTCTAATGACTTGAGCTCATCTGCAGACGGACCTGCAGGCTGAGCGTCACGATTATTGTCATCCTCCTCATCGTCCTCGTCGTCTGCGCCAGATCGTCTTCGAGACGTAGACTTTCTTGAGCTTGAACCGTCGATACCATCCGAGAGGTCGGCGATAATGGAATTGAAGTAGTGTGCAACCATGCGGGACATCTTGTCGGGACACGAGCTGCAGATGTTCTTTGCCATATTGTATGCCGGCGGAGGTAGCTGGAGATGGAAGGGACGCGAGGACTCGAGAGCGGCTTTGTTGAGCTGGAGAGGGAAGGTAGTGGGGTCGAGACGGAGGAACTGTGCCAGTATGATATCGACAACGTCGTTGGGCAGTGAAGGGCTCTCGTCCACAACGGTAACAAGCAGACTTGTGACATGGTGCTCGACGTTCTTTCCCAGCTCTTCGGCCTTGTCGTTCTTGGACGTGTCGGCGAAGATGTCGAAGGCACCTGTGAACAGCTTGTACAATAGACCATCAGCACCGGGAATGTCGGTGAGCAGTACAATACTCTTGACCTCATCCAGCGATCGAATGATGGAAAGGTGTTGCTCGTTGTAGGGGTCTTGTGGGTTTCCGAGGGCAGGCAGGACTTGAGTGATGATGAGGGAGAAGATCTGGTTCAATTGGGCGGCCTTGAATGGGGCATCGGGAGCCAACAGCTTGAACATCTCGACGATACATAGTGCAGACCAAGCCTTGACACCGCGATCGCGATGCTCGAGCAGATTGCGGTGGGCCAGCTCTTGCGCGACAGGCACGAGAGAGTCGCGGTGTGCATCTTCTTGGTCCAGCTGGCTCAACTCGGTGTGCAGAGTCCTCAGACGGCGTAGTAGTTCGGCGACGGCGATAGGCTTGCCAGCGCGCCATGTCAGCGACTCGTTGAAGTCCAGCGGCCTCGGGGCACCCTCGATGCTCTGATGCTCCTCCTCTTCCTCTTGTTCGGCAGGTGCTTCCTCCACGACGGGCTCTTCGGCGACGACCTGCTCCTGCGCAGCACTGGCGCGATTGCGCGTTCGAGGCATGGGCTGCGATATGGCGATGTACAAATGTTGGTGGAAGAATATGTACAGTACAAGGCAAGGACAAGCTGGGATGCTCGCGGCTGACACGCGATTGTGGAAAGCGCGTCTTGAAGCTGTGACGCGCTCGCGGGGCGGAGGTCGACCGTTCTTGCCCGATGCGATTGCCTGGAGAGGATGCTCACACTTACACGCTTTTTCTTGGGTCAACAGGTCTTGTTTGCTTTCATCGCTGACCATGCTATTCAATGCTATCACAGAATCTTGCGCAACCTGCTTCGCCCAAGTACGGCCCTGAAGCACTTCAAACCTGATCTCTTTTGGCGGACATCTCACGACAAG
The DNA here is from genome assembly GCA_026538705.1 of Aureobasidium sp. GC_Fusr_1. Classification (NCBI taxonomy): domain Eukaryota; kingdom Fungi; phylum Ascomycota; class Dothideomycetes; order Dothideales; family Saccotheciaceae; genus Aureobasidium; species Aureobasidium sp. GC_Fusr_1. The sequence continues at coordinate 101,434 of JALPCE010000047.1, read as the reverse complement.
GACAGGGTTGCCATCTGCAACTGGATGCACAATCATCAAGTCTTCAACACGATCGAACAGTAATTGATTGTGGATATTATAAGATAACGATGACGCTCCAAATACTATATCCTACAATCACCACGGCTGATTACATACGTTGCTGCCTTGGTCCCGATGTTGCTGCCTATTCAGTACGATTAGAAGACACTCTCCATAGGCCGGCCATGTCTCTTTGCTCTCATCATTCGTCTTGAATACGAACCAAACTAATAAAATCTTCTCTCTGAAAGATGGTCAAGAAACACCGGCCCTGGCTTTTGGCCTCAGAGCCTCGCATGCGCATCCGTAATCCTCCTACCAGACCTCTTCCTCGGTGACCACCTTCCAGGACCCCTGAATTCTTTGACCGATGTGCCTGGCATCGCAATCTCGACTCAAGAGATCACGTCTTTGGACGCAAGCATTAATACTGGAATCACATGCATTATCCCACGCAAGGACTGGTTCCACAAAGCCTGCTATGCCGGTCTTTTCAGCTTCAATGGCTAGGGCGAGATGACCGGAAGCCACCTCATCGCCGAGGGCGGACTTTTGTGCTCGCCTATCGTCTTGACCGGTACTTTTGGCATTGGGACTGCTCATCAAGGGATACTCCAATACGGTGTCGAGACTGTCGACAGGTCGTTCATGGCATTGCCTGTGGTTGCAGAGACATTTGATGGATATCGGCATGATTGTGCCTCCTTCGCAGTTACGCCCAAGCATGTAATTGAGGGCTTGCATGAAGCAGAGACAGGAGTGGTAGTCCGGGAAGGTAACGCAGGAGGTGGCAACGGTATGATCTGTCATGGCTTCAAAGGTGGCAATGAATCTTCGAGTCGAAAAATCAAAATTTCTCATCGAGATGAGACCTTCACAGTGGCTTGCATGGTTCAAGCAAACTATGGAGCCATGAAGGATTTACGTATTGCAGGCGTACCCGTTGGTCGAATATTGGCTGATGAGGCACAGAAAGATGAAGCAAGGAAGAAGGCAAAGAAGGAGCTGGAGAAGGCCAAGGAGGCCAAAGACGGCAGTATCATTGTCATTATCGCCACAGATGCACCATTGCTACCTCATCAACTCACTCGAATTGCCAAACGGGCTACTGTCGGACTTTCTCGAGTTGGCGGTATTGGGCACAACATGTCCGGCGACATTTTCCTGGCCTTCTCGACTGGCAATGAGATTCCCGTCAACCAACCTCGGCCATCAGAGGGTGAAAGTAAAACAACAATCGAAGAATTCAAGGCTGTGGAAGATTCGGTGTTGTCTTCCTTGTTCGAAGCTACGGCAGAGTGTGTGGAAGAAGCAATCTACAATTCTTTGTTCATGGCAGAGACGATGCAGGGAGTCGAGGGACACGAAGTAGAAGCGCTGCCTCTGAAGAGGGTCAAGGAGATTATGAAGGACTACGGAAGAGCGCAAATGAACTGAGTCATGGCCAGCCTCGATCGTTATGGTTGCCGTCTCGAACTCAAGAATGGCAGTCAAACAAAGTTCAAGGCACGCATGGTACGGCCACATGAGCAAGCATACAGATATCTCTCTCATCACACCGACATGTTCCGATTCGTACATTCGGTCCCCATGAGTTGCTGTCGCGCTGCGTTTGATTCAAGGTGCGACCGGTAAACCATTGCTTTCGCCTCGAATGATTACTGTTTCTGTATCACGCCCGTAAGCATGGTTATGACCGTGACCCATCGCCATCGCTTAAAGTCGGATGATGATGGATTAGACGGGGAGGCAGACGCTGCAGCTCTGACTCTCTGAGCGGCGACGAATTTGTGAACAAGTTCGGATGTTCCGGTCATCTAACCGATAGTGTCTGGTAGCAAATCTCTACAGCGGACGAATGGGAAATGTGATGATGTAGAGCGTGATGCGACATCGGTAGAACGATTGTGGACATGGTCGTCAGAGGTATCTAAATGGATTAGCATGCGGATACTACAGACTGCAGATTGGATGTAACACCATCGTTGATACTCGGGTAGTTGACTGCTTGGGCTTCATCCTACGAAGTCTGGCGTTCCTACAGATGCAAAGATTAGCAAGGTCTGGCAACAGGATAAGAACAACATACCTCAACGGCCTTCTTAGCGGACAGCTTGGATTGACTCGAGGAAGACCTGTTGAAGATAGAGGTAGCGGAAGATAAAGCAATACGATGCTATTGCTGGTGATTGAGTGAGAATGAAATAACAGCGATGATGATAGTTGGCTTGGTGATAGTGAAGTCCGAGGAGAAGAGAAAGAAGACAAAGCCAGGCTGCTGACTACTGAAAGTCCATTGATCAAAACCAACACTCTCTCACGACAATCACGAATGCTGAGATCTTGAAAGGTACGCGGTACGCGGGAACCTGTCAGCAGTCACTTGAGGCTTGTCCTGGGCGAGTGGGTGAGTATCTATGTACAAACCGCTTCGTAACACGAAAGATGGGAACGAGAGGCAGTATCTTGCAGCAAGTAGTCACAGGAACAACATTGCTTGATGGACCTCAGCAAGGGGCTGGTATGAGTGCGGCGGTCGCGGTCGGCTGAGATTTTTGTGCTTTTGCGAGAAGATCGAACACTTGGTCGGCATAGTGAGTCGGACGCATCAACAGAGTGAGCCCATGGAGAACCAGACACAACGACAGTACACATGACTATGAGAGTCTGGACTATTGATTGTCGACGTTGCAAAAGCGAGTGCTGCCAATTCATGTCGTTCGTTGGCATGTTTACTCGCCGCCATACTTTGATGCTTTGCAAAAACGACATTTCTTTCTCGTGCTCATTGCTGCTGCCTCAAGCCGTCAGTTGCGGTGAATCAAAGATCAAGTAACAAAGTGTAGCCGGCGTCTTGTTCTGCCATTAGTTGGGCGAAGAACATCGTTCACGCGGAAGGATCGATACATGAACCAAACAGTAGTATTCTATACATGAAATGAATGCGCGCAGATGTAGAAATACCCCTGATGACTGTGTGTTGAGTGCGAAGGCTGAGTTGCGCAAAATGCCGGATCTATGAGGTCAACCCTTATATACTTTTTTTTAGGGGAGAAGTGTAATAAAATGAGGATGGCTCTTTAGTCTAGTGGTCTGGCCAGCCACTAGGGTGTACAGCCTAGTTTTCCGTGGTCTTAACAGGGGCTCACATTCCCATCTTCCAACTGATAACTTACGGATCAACGTTTTTGCTCCGCTGAAGTCACTTTCCTTTTTTGCATCAGTACTGCTCGCTCCTTTGATTACGAGTGGTTCGATATACCCTGTCGTGGGAAAATCAGCGGTGGACTTGGTGTGTTATGTATGCGTAATCTGCTCGGAAGCGGAGGGCTAGGGTTCAATTCCCGACGGCGTCGCTTCCTTTTCGCTCCAGCGACTCCACGTCCTCACTCCAATCTTTCAACTTCGAAACCGATACTTGAGGACCTGTTACGAGGTGAGCGAAGGTGTCCGAGTCCAGCCGTCAGCATACGAGGAAAGCCAAGAAGTTTGCGTTGGCGACAGACACGCTGAGCATCTATCGCGCGTTTGATCGTGTAGCTCTCATCTGGAATGACGAAAACGCTACGTGATGCGATAATGGTAATAGATTCCTCGTTTGCCGTACGCACGCACATATGTGTAGCAGTAGACACACGCAACACTTTCGGGATACAGGTCGATATTGATGAAGCCACGGCCGATGCGTGACCGAGACCAACTATCTCGGGTAGTCGGAGAGCGATCTAGAGTCTGCGTCAGTGTCTTGTCAGACGTGTTTCATACATGCTCGTGACGGGGCCTTTGCAGTGGGCCGCATCTCCGCCCTCTGTCCACTGTCAGGGCTCATGCTGAGCCGACACTTTTTGCATCACGATCAGCACTCTTGACAGCACTACAGACTCTTCAGTCGTATAGCACAAGCATCAAGGCACCAGGCCTACGACTAGTATACCACTTGTGAAGACGGTACAATCTTCTGTCCAGGTGATTCATCGTGTTCGGCTCTAGCCACATCCCATTATCAGGTAATCTTCAGCGATCGTAGGAATATCATGCCGACAGCTAGTTGATTATAAGAGAGCGAGTTTGTGGGACTTGAATGCCTTGTACAATTCTAGACGAGTCACGAGTGTCATACTGATCAGCTAACGAGAAAGCTTGATGAATTAATGTGGTTAGGTCATTGAAAAATTCGGAAGAAAGTACAGTCCTGGCAGTCTTGCTGTATGTCATGATTTGTGAGTGCTCAGGTTGTTGAACACGGGTGCTTTGCATACCTACCATGAAGAGATCAAGAGACGTCGTCTCCAGAACTCATCCGAAATGACGTGCTTCTGGTTTTCAAGACAACAGAGTGTTGTTGCCTTCGCGATGCCTTCGGCGCTGAGACGTGGTTTGGGAGTATTTTCAGAACCACAGCAGTGTGTATGTCAGTTCGATGGTATGATACAAAGCGGCTCTTTACCAGCACTCTTTTCTATGGTTTGGCCCTACTTCTCCTGCTGCTGTTCCTTCTTTGCTCTAGCCTCGCTAGCAACACCAGGGATACCCAAACTTTCAAACTCCTCTTCGTATTTTCTCCATACAGCGGCGTCCCGGGCCATGACTTTCTGACGCCGTGACTGGTCACCGTAGATACGCAAGCGTTCGTCTGCTTCTATGACACTGCCGAATATCATGCCAGACATCTGAAGGAAGCTGTGACAGGGTTAGTATAGTTGTTCCACTGACTCTCTGGATCGTGGGACTTGATAGACTGAGACGACTAGGCAGGATAGACAGATGAAATGGCAGAAAAAGAGCTTTTTCATCAGATAATGTTTTCGCGACGGCATGCTCATTTGAATAACATAGCTTCGAACACGGCACACAAAATTCAGAGATACATACACTTTAAATTGAACCGTCAGGCCCCGGTATACTGGTGAATAAGCATATGCAATGCCAGCTGCGACTGCAGAGTAGATGCCCCACTATCAAATACGTTAGTGAGATGAACAACGATACCACAGTAGAGCATGCGAAATCTAGGACTGATGAAATGCTGTGGGAACTCAGCAACTCAAGAATCGAACGTACCCTTGCTGCTCCTGTAACAGCTCCTCTTGTGGCTTGCCACGCTGCCGCGTTCGTCTCCTCGCTATCCAGCTTGCCATGGGCACTATTTGGTGGCATTTCGGTTTCTTTGTTTGTCAATCGATTAATGTATTTCCGAGAACAGGCAGAATCTGTCTTGTCTTGTGCTCCGGAAGATTGTTTTGGTGTTCGGGATTAGGTTCGGGGTTTGGAGGTGAAGGTGGAGGAAATGATTACGTCAGGATGCGGTGCCAAGATCATGATATCGTTTGCTATGGAAGTTTGTCACAAGGATAGTTACGGAGTACCTAATACAACTGTTTTCGAATCAACAACGCGCCAAGATAGAGTGCGAGACTTCGTAGCTTGTGATGGACATCATTTGATTTCTCCAAAGCGTTGTGCATCTCTATAGCTCACATATCAATACACGGACAGGCTGGAAGGTTGTGGTTCTGGAAAGTGCTACTTCGATTAGGTATAATTACACAAGCAATGGTCACTCTTCTTCTCCTAGCTCGTCCCGCCTAAATAATTCATGCCACATATCAATACTTCGAAGTCACTCTTCTACTCGGGGTAGGTGGTGAGCTGATCGGGTTAGCAGGCTCCAGCTGAGGTCTAGTTGAAGATGCGCCAGGCTCAGGCAAGATGAAACCAGTCGAACGTGGACCCAACTGAGGTGGCGCCAGCGTGGTGCGGCTCTCGGGGCCACCAGCAAGCTTGCGAGTCTTTGCGCGCAGAACTTCAAGTTCCACCTCTTGCATCTCTTCTGCCGTCAAGGCTTCATCCTTTGACTCTTCCATGAGAGTCTCCATGGTTTTGATACTACGAATGAACTGATCCTGACCGTCGCGCTGGCTAGCGATGATCTTGTCCATCACATGTTCGTCCTTGCCAGCTTCAGCACTGATGTCTTGTTGTAGAACATCGAATGTTGGCTTTAACCAGTCACCGGGCTTCTTGTTGGCGTTGCGCATAGGATTCTTCTTGTCGACCACGCGAGAAGAGAGACCTGTCTTGAACAGTTGCTTGTCGTAGAGCGCGAACTCGAAAGTGCCACCGGCGACAAAACGATAGACAAACACAGGCTTAGTTTGTCCCAAGCGATAAGCTCTTCCAATTGCTTGTTCTTCCCAGGTTGGATTAAAGCTGAAGTCAAAGATGATGACGCGGTTGGCTTGCTGTATGTTGTAGCCAAGGCCTCCTGCTCGAGTCGAGATGAGGAGAACATCGAGCTTGCCATCAGCCATCAACTTCAGCAACTTTTCACGCTTATCTTGAACAACATCTCCTTGGATGTGACCATAGCGGGCGCCTATGCTTGATAGCATAGCATTCAGGAAAGTTAGCGATGGAATGCTCTGCGAGAATATGAGAACCCTGTCACCGGCTGCGATCGAAAGACTCATAATCTTTTGGACGAGCAAGGTTTTGTAGGATAACTCGATGGCATCGTTGTCAGGGACGACTTCAAGCAAAGCATCTACTATAGCCTTGTTGATGTCGTACTGGGAAACATGCGCATCTGCGTATGCTGCGTCGTCTCCACCCACTGGCAAAAATTCACGCATGCCTGCAGTGCTGGGAGTCTGAACTGCTGTCGATGATGGAGCAGACGCATTGATCGTGGATGGACCTGCTGTAGACGGGCTTCCTGTGAACGGATCTGCTGTGGATGGGCTCGGAACGACCTCCGTTTCTGTAGCATCGAGAGTGGTTCTCTTGCTCTTCTTGTTGTTACTGGGAGGTTCAAGCAATTTGCGTCGGAAGATGATAGGGTGGTTGCACAGTAGCTGTAGGATGGACAGCCATCCAAAGAGCTTGACCTGCGTGATTGTTGTGCCTTCTTCACCGGCCTTGCCACGCAGAATTTCTTTGACATAAGTCTCGTAGCCCGACTTCTGCACGCCAGTCAAAGGGACTGTCAGGACGAATTCAACCTTGCTCTTGAGAGAGCCCTTGAGGACTGTAATGTCGGCACGATTTAACTTTGGCGCGATGATATCTCTCAATGCGGCAAGCATTTTCAACATCTTTCGGACTTCACCTCTGGTACTGTCGTTGTATGTTCCAGCTTCGATCGGCTCCTGATAGTCTGCTTTGAATTCAGTTTTGCTGCCTAAGAATTTAGGCGCAACCCAGTCGATTAGTGCAAAGATCTCTGCGGTGTTGTTGCTCATGGGTGAGCCTGTCAAACCAATGCGACGTTGGGTGCTGAATTTGTGAGCGGCCACAGAAACCTTGCTTGAGTCGTTCTTGATCGAGTGTACCTCATCGGCAACGACGATGTGGGCTTTTCGTAGAAGAATGTTCGTTACAAGCTCATACTCCGCGTCAGTGAAGGCTTCCTTCTTACTGACTTGGCGGTTAATCAACTTGGTGAACATTGTGTAACCGCAGAGCATGATACCACCAAAATGGCGCCAGCTTTTGATCTCATCAAGTCTCGCTGATTTGGCTGAAACCTCGCTGCTCAAACTGAAGATGTTGAATAGCTTGTTGGGGCACCAAGTGGCGATCTCCTGCTTCCAGTTCGGCATAAGAGTTGGTGGACACAAGATGAGCGTTCTGAGCTTGTTCTTAGCTTTTCTCAAATCGTCGGGAAGAACGGCGCGCTTTCTCATGTCCTTCGCGGTCTCAGCTACTGCCGTAAGGAGCGCTAGACTCTGAGCTGTCTTGCCCAAGCCCATCGTGTGAGCCAGCAGACAGCCTTGGCCATCTTCGTCTTCGGGTGCAGTAATTTCTCTCCACATAAATTTGACGCCCTCGATCTGATGTGGCTTCAGGCGTTTGGCGATCTCAGAGTTGAGGTACACATGCTTGGATGGATCCACATCGTCTGGCGCATAGAGGGATACCTCACTTCCTCCGTCTTCACCAACCGTAAAGGATCCAGTTTGGCTGTACTGGTGTTGAGATTCGTAGTTGGCGGCTCTCTCGGCTGCCTTGGCGCGTTTTCTGACGGCATCCTGGTCTCTGTTGACTTTCTTCTTGCGCATGCTTGTATGACCTGACCGGTCATTCTCATTCGGTTCGTCGTCGCTGATATCAATGAAGTCATGGCCCTTAGGCGTGGGAGCCTTTCTGAATCGTTTCACTGCCCTCCAGGCGTACTCATGCCAGGCGCGCAAATCGTCTGCGTAATCACTTTCACTTTCACCATCCCATGGCCATTCATACTCGAAGGAAGCAAACTCCGATATGTCAGACTCGAAGAATCTGTGGTCTGCGTGGAGGAAGCACAAGTAAAGTCTGGCTGCATATCGCATGGCTTCGATGTCAGTTTCATCAAAGCCATCGAAGAACTCTTTTCCCTTGTTTGTAGCAGAGAGAGCAGCTCTGACCTTTTCGAAGAATTTTGCCATGTTGCCGGTGAAGAGACGCGCAAGTGCCTCAATCTGGTCGTTGTGTAGCGTGGACGCAATCTTGATCATGATTCGTCTTCGGTCTTGTTCTTCCTCAAGGCCTTCAAAAGTCCAGCTTCGGATTTGTGCGAGGGAGTCATTGTCCGGGTTTGCCGAATAAGTGATCTCTGTGTACCTTCCCTGTTCCTGCTTCACATCGAGACTCTGTAGGCGACTTGGTTGAGTCGTGGTATGTGCCGCAACGGGTCGCACAGGGCTCGACGTTATCTCGATGACAGTTGGGTTTTTACGCGCAGTCGACGATCTTGACTGGATCAACTCCGCAAGCGTAGGCATGCCAGGGGTGCTAGGAGACTCCTGCTCGGGCTCTGGACCAGCAGTGGGTCTGTTCTTCTGCGGTGTTTGCAGGTCCATGTCGTCCGACTGCTGGGGCGGCTCGCTGCCTACGGACTCACGACGTGAGGTCTCGTGCTCAGAGTCAGCGGGTACCTCGGTCACATCGGGCATGTTATCGTCCGCTGTTATAGCGACGTCTTGGTTGTCCTGACTGGGCGTCGTTGTTTCGATCCGCACGCCGTTCTGGGACGGAGAGTCTTGCATGTCATGATCGGGTTCAGAGTCGTGGTCGTCTTGGCTTTCTCTTGCGTCTTCGAAGTTTTCGTCGTTGACAATGAAGTCCTGCATGCCATCGTCTGATACGTCATGGTCAAGAGCTCTTTTCGAAGGACTATGACGGCCTCTGGCAGATGGCTTGGAACTCCTTGATGTAGCTGCAGGCTCCGTCTTGAGTGCCCAAACCCGAGTCTTCCATTCCTCGTGCTCACGATCGTTGATGGTGGGCTCCAGAGTCACGCAAGCTTGCTCGACCTCTTGCTCGTCTTCCCAAGTGCAGTCCAAGAGATTGTTCTTGAAACGCTCAAGTCTCGCGTTGAGGTGCTCAACTGCCTTGGTCGCGCCATGGATCAAGGCGCGAGCCGTCTTTGGATTGCCCTTCGCAATACGCCAGACACGTTGTGCTGCCTTCTTGTCGAGCTTAGGTTGCTGGTTGTCACGCCAAGCCTGAGCCTGTAGCTCAATGTTCTTGTCGATGAGAGAGTCGACGAGTTCACGAGAGAGAAGTGGTGTTTCAACAGCGAGGTCTTCCTCTGCCATGCTGTCGTCAGATCCGCTGTCAGACTCCTCATGGTCGGCGTTCTGTTCTTCTGCTGAGTCTGAGCCATGTTCCGACTCTCCGTACGTGGGTAGGAGTTCATCAGATCCTCCGTATTTGTCGAGGAGGTAGCCGAACTCGCCAGGACTCATCTGCGTGTCCACTGCGTCGTGCTGTTGGAAGGCCAACATTTGAGCTTTCTCGCGGATGACTTTGACGCCACTGTCCAAAGACTCAAAAACAGTGACAGATCTGGCGTCTCTGTCTTCGAGCAAGCTCTCGGGGTAGGGATAGACTGATAGGGCGGGATTACGATGGTATGTGATGGACTGCGGGTCGAGATGTTGGAACGCATGCTGCAGTCGACGGTAAACGAACGAAGCATTGCCTGGAAACTCGGGTTTGCCGAAGATGGTAAAGTTGTCGTAAGAATCATCGTCCTCGGTCTCAGTGTGCATGATTTCCGAGCCGTAGGTGGTGTCTCCGTAGAAGATCTCATCGACAGTGTGTTTCTTGGGACGTAGAAAGCCAGAACGTACAGCGAGGGGTGTCGATCGTGCAGTGGGCCCTGAGGTAAGCTGGATCGTGGGCTGAGTCGTAATGGTAGGACTTTTAGATGCTCCGGGTTGAGCATCATCGTGAGTGGTGTCAAGATTCAATCTGCGGCGCTTGCGGCCGCCGGAGTCTTCGACCAGCTCCTCTCCTTTGCGGACTCTGCTTCCAACAAGCTCTGTAGGACTCTGTATGCCGGAAAGGTGGGAGAAAGGTAGCAGCGGCGCGGGCGACAGAGTGCTCAAGCCCAAGCTCTCGGCGTAGGCCACGGAAGACTTGCGCAGTCCACGAATCATCTGCATGATGATGATGCGCTCCTTCAAGCCATCGATGCCGAGCTCGTCCCTCAAGAAGACGAGATTCACATCCTCAAGCAGAACTTGACCATTGAGATCGTTGGTAGACCATTGCTGGGCGAGACTGCCGAACCGGTTTTGCTGTAAGAATTCGACAGTGTCCGCGGAGGACCACTTGTATGGGTCGGCCTCGGACATGATGAAGGCTTGCGCGTGTTGATAAGACTGGTGATGCTATGATGCTGATATGTGGTGGTGTTCTAGCTGTAGGCCTGGAGGGCGCGTAGCTTTGAGGTGATCGATGTTAGTGTCTGTAAGGGAAGGAGCGTGCGAGTGCATGGGTCGTTGCCTAACAACTAACCTAAGATGGCGCCAGTGACAGAGAGAAGTCGTCGCCGCCAACTCTTGATAGCGGTTGATCCTGTTGGCTCTTCCGATGTCAGTTTCCTGGAAAGGAGGTGTTGTGGTGCCCGACGGAGTGCCAAGGGATGGTGAAAGTGTTGTTGCGTGACGCCAGAGACCAAGACGAGAAAACAGGACTCACTGTGGAAAGAAGCAGGTCGTTCACCTCGGCGCGCTGGGCGCTTTAGATGAAATGGATGTGAGTTTGCGTCGCTCTTATGTACATGGAGAGCGTGTGCAAAGCAATTGAAAGACGCACAGTCTATTGGCGCAGACCACGTTTAGACCCACCGTCGCCTCGGCTGTTGAAGTCGAAGTCGAAGTGATGTGTCTCTTTCTCTGCTTTGGATCTCCCTCGAGTCCCGATAGCAGCTGCTGGCTCTACGCACGCGTTTGATGTCAATGCTGAGATATTCTAGCGTAGGATTAACACGACGCCAAGACGAACAGTCGCGTCACTACTTGTTAACGTAGCTCAATGACCGGTCAGAATGATGACAATCATCAACCTGAGTTTACAGTGGTGCGAGCTGATGCTTCTTGAGCTCTTGACACCAGATGAAGAGGTTAGGCAGAAGTTCAGGCACTTGCCGTGACGCGCGATTGCGACAGCGGCCTTCATCAAACTGCCGCAATTCATCCGGCAGTTACACCTCGACCACCAACTCTTCCTATCATTCATTGCGTACAACCAAGTCTTAGACTCACAAACACAAACACATTGCCTCTCGTCCTTACTTGCTGTCCTCGCTTCTATCATGTCGCGTGAGATCTACCCCAAGTACCCTCCGGATCTCAACGAGGAACAGCTCCAATACTTGATTACTAATGTCAAAGACTGGTCAATTGCAAATGGTCTGGCAGTGAGACCGGTGCCATCTTGGGTTTCGAAAGAACAGGATCCAGTCGGCTCGCTAGCAGTCACCGCTCCTGTTACCCTCTTTCCTAGTTTGTTCCCTAGAAACTGCTTCGAACAAGGTCTTGGCATCCAGACAGCATACAATGAGCTCTATGCTGCTATTGCAAGCAACGAGACTTGGCTCAAGCAGATTGTTGAGGAGTGAGTTCCACTATGATCTGAGCCCGAGCCAGCCCTGACTTATGCCCACTCTGCTAACTTCGCGCCCAGACTCGTCGAGGTAGATGATTTCATCGCTGAACTGTGGAAGGTTCACCAAGCTGTGAAGAAGGATGGATACGTCCAGGTAGACCTTCTGAAGGATCTTTTAGCCTTTTTGTACTGACGTCTTCCTAGGGCATCACTCTTGGCCTCTTCCGCTCTGATTACATGGTTCATCTTGACCCGGCTCACTCTGCTGCCAAACCTACTATCAAACAGGTAGAGTTCAACACCATCGCTTCATCCTTCGGAGGACTCTCTACACAGGTCTCAAAGCTACACAACTATCTTCTGTCTGTAGACGCCTATCCTGAAAAGACCCAATCAACCATCAAGACTTCTTCTCTCCCGCCAAGCACATCAGTCCCATCACTTGCCGGAGGTCTGGCTGCTGGTCATCAGGCTTATGGTGAATCAAGAAGCGGTCTTCCTCTTTGCGTTATATTCCTTGTTCAGGACCCAGAACGCAACGTCTTCGATCAGAGACATTTGGAATACACTCTCTTCAACGAGCACCAAGTCAGAGCTTTCCGCGTGCCCTTCAACAAAATCATGTCTCACACCAGACTTGACGAGAAGCGAACTTTGCTCTACACTCCTCCTCACGCACCCAACAAGACCTGGGAGGTGTCACTGGTTTATTTTCGCGCTGGCTACTCTCCTGACGACTATTCTGGAAAGGCTGACTGGGACGCTCGCCTGCATATTGAGCGTAGTGCAGCTGTCAAATGTCCTAGCATTTTGACTCATTTGGCCGGCTCGAAGAAGGTACAACAAGTTCTCGCGACCCCCAACTCCCCTCATCTTGCCCGCTTCCTCCCAGACAAGAACAAGGCTGCCGAGGTCCTCAAGACGTTTGCACCAATCTATCCTCTCGACAAGAGCGGAGCAGGTCAAGAAGCTTGCAAGCTTGCTCAGAATGCAGAAAGTGCCACCCGCTATGTTCTCAAGCCTCAGCGTGAAGGTGGTGGCAACAATGTGTACCGCAAAGCCATCCCCAAGTTCCTGAAAGAGACACCCGAGTCGCACTGGCCTGCTTACATTCTGATGGAGATGATTGAGCCACCAGCTCTGACCAACACCATCTTCCGCAACGGAGAGGTCCAAAAGGGCGGCGTTATTGGAGAATTGGGTGTATATGGTGTTTGCTTGTGGAAGACGAAGAGTGGCGAGGATGGCGTGCAAGAGATGCTCGAGAATAGACAGGCTGGATATCTGCTCAGAACAAAGGGCGATCAGAGCGAGGAGGGTGGTGTAGCAGCTGGCTTTGGCTCCGTTGATAGCGTGTGTCTGGTAGATGTCTGAGGGGCCAAGCGATCAGTTGTTTAGACCCTCGTACGAAGCACCTAAGCGTCCTCTTCTTCGAAAGCGATCGGTCTATGTGCATGCTAACTGCTCTAGAGAGATAACCTCCTCAAAGATGGTCAACATCATTATACACAATAAGCCGTGCCAATGATACTGCTAACGGGGAGGATAAATCGATCTCGAGATGAGATGTCCGTACAGCATATTTTACCCACAGTCTTCCAGGTTCCAACTTATGGTCGAGTGTAGATTGTTCACGCATTCGTTCTGTCTTTGTTTGCTGCTAGGCTTCGACTGCCCCGGACATGAACAATATTAACCTGGGGAGAACAATAGCAAGAACCACATACACATTCCACAACTTCAACTCATACTCTGAACAAAGAAAAGAAGCCTTTCCTGCCATCATGAAGGATGATTCCGCCAAGACAAGTCACTGGACATGTTTCTTTATACCAAGAGATGCTCATGGGGGTCGAGACACAAACCACAAGGCAAGTTTGTCCTGAAACCGGACATCAAGAGTACATCTCTTTGAACCCGGGAAATTGATATTGTGAACTGCATGATGATAAGAAGGCGACATGTGCCGAACAACCGCAAATTCCAAACAGGAACCAGTCATCGAGGAAGAATCGACTTCCTCCTACTCTTCTTTTGGATCCATCCACAAGCAACCAAAGAACCCAATCCAACACCGCAAAGATGCTCAGCCGCAGCCTCAGCATCCTCGTCCTCGGCTTTGTCGCCCTCCTCTCCCTCGCCACTCCCGCCTTCGCCGGCCCGGACTTCTGGCAAGTGTGGAACAACCGCAACATATGCGCCAAAAAGGACCCTCGGGTCGTCGGCGCCATCATGAACTTCTGCTCGCACAACTTCTGGACTGGAAACGCCTATGCCGCCGACGGTCAATCTCAATCGGGAGTCAAGGTCGGCGTTGGCGCTAGCTGCAGGTATGGCACTTTTGTGCCGAAGGAGTGGTGTGAGAGTCAGATGTATGAGGTCTGTGTCGGTGGTGGCCCCAGGGGTCGTGGACAAAGAAAGTATGACAGTGGATGCCAGCACTTCTGGATCACCAACGGATAAGCGAAAGAGTCCGAAAGGCGCTCTTGCCATTCTGGAAGATGGATGGGATATATTGGACATGTATAAAGTCGGGAGTCGGTTGATTGGAATTGCTAGTCAATGGAAACATGCTTCTCTCAGACACTTTGAATCTTCTCGTGTGACGTGATTTCACTGCTCACTTGGCAAGGTTGAAGTATAGACGGAGCAACTCAGCTCATGTAAGATAATATTGTACAGACTCCCCACCATAGTCCCCCTTCCATGCAAATGCTTTCCAGCCGTACGCCTGTGCCACCCAAATGCAATAACTTTCTCTTATAGATCTTCATACCATTAAGCAACAACCTCTTTCTCCTGCGAAGCAAGCACTTGATCAACAGCAGCCGCTCTCTTGCCTGCACCCCTGACATATGCCAACAAACGAAGCGTACCCGAGGGCGTCACACCTTCTATTCTTCGTGCCTGTCCCAAACTCTCGGGCCTAGTAACGCTCAACACCCTCTTCTCTTCGTTGCTAAGCCCAAAGATGTTCTCGTAGTTGATGTCTGCAGGAAGCAGTAGCTGTTCGTCTCTTTCGAAATGCTTGGCTTGTGTTTCCTGCTGGGTGACGTAGGGAGAATATGTGCCTTCAATGTCCATACGAGAAACAATGTGAGGGTCGAATTTCGCAATGTCCGGTAATAGAGTGGTGAGGCTGGAGACTGATATGGACGCGAGACGTAAGAGTTCGAATGCGCTGCGTTTGCTGCTGTCACTGCGGACGAGGAAGCCATGTGATTGCCAAACGCTGCTGGATAGGGTGTGTCCTTGCAACAAAGCTTTCAAGTCGTCCATCTGTGCTTTTTGCGACGAGAAGTGGGACCAGCGTGAGTCCGAGACTACACCAAGCTCTCGTCCTTTGGCGGTAAGACGAAGGTCGGCATTGTCGGCGCGGGCAGACATGCGGTACTCTGATCTCGAGGTAAACATGCGGTATGGCTCCGAGACACCTTTCGTGATCAAGTCATCTATCATGATGCCAATGTAGCCATCTGCCCTTGTCAACTGCAGCTGTGGCTTCTCCAATGCAGAGTTGCCTGCATTGATACCGGCAACGACGCCCTGAGCAGCGGCTTCTTCGTAGCCGGTTGTGCCGTTGATCTGGCCTGCCAGGAACAAACCTCCGATGGCCTTTGTCTCCAGAGTCTTGCGCAGACTGCGAGGATCCACATAATCGTATTCAACTCCGTAACCTGGTTGTAGCATCTTGACATTTTCCAGACCCTTGATGGTTTTGAGCATGGCTTCTTGTGCCTCGGCGGGAACAGTCATGGAGATGCCATTCGGGTAGATGACATGGTTGTCAAAGCCTTCGGGCTCTAGCCATATGATGTGGGCGTCTTTTGTATGGAAGCGAATGACTTTGCTTTCGAGAGAGGGGCAGTAGCGGGGACCTTTGACCTCCTCACGGATGTGGATGCTGTTTTGGAGGTTGGCGCGGATGATGTCGTGGGTGGCAGGGTTCGTGTGGGTGGACCAGCAGTTTAGCTGATCTTGGACTGTGACGCGAGAGTTGAGGTAGCTGAAGGGCATGGGAGGATCGTCGCCGGGCTGGACATCGAGACCAGTATAATCGATAGTTCTGCCGTCAAGGCGTGGTGGGGTTCCTGTCTTGAGTCTGCCCAGGGTGAAGCCTGCGTCTCGTAGAGACTTGCTCAAGCCTGTCGTTGCTGCTTCTCCCATACGGCCCGAGGGGTACGCTTCGAGACCGATGTGTATCTCACCACCCAGGAAGGTGCCAGTGGTAATGACAACGTTCTTTGTAGGAATCACGTCGCCGCTCTCCAGCCTGACGCCGGTAATCTTTCCATGCTTGCCGTCCGTCATCCCTTCTCTTTGCACGACAATGTCGGCTACTTTGCCCTCGACGACACTCAAGCCCTTGTAGTTGGTCATCTCTTCCTTCATGTGCTTCTTGTACAGCGCTCTGTCGATTTGGGCACGAGGGCCCCAGACTGCCGGGCCCTTTTTTCTGTTCAAGACGCGGAACTGAACTCCAGCTTTGTCGACGATGCGGCCAACGACACCATCTAGGGCATCGATCTCTCGTAGCATGGTGCCTTTGCCGATTCCACCAAACGAGGGATTACATGAGCAAACTCCGAGATTCTCGACCGAGGGAGTGACCAGGGCTGTTCTTGCGCCAGTTCGTGCGGCAGCAGCTGAAGCCTCACAGCCAGCATGGCCGCCTCCGATGACGACGACATCGTAGGGACTGTTCGACAGTCAGTCGCGTGCTCGTGTCTAGATCCAAGATTGATCCTACGCTGTCGTGGGTTCCGAAACAGTGGCGAAGGAGCGGCGCACGAGAATGGCCGACCGCGCTCGAGGCGCGTGGCCCCAGAGGATGCGCGCTCTGGCAGAGGCTGCGAGTGCCATGGCGGAACAGGATTGGCTCGAGACGAACAACGACTTTGATGGAAACAAAAGGTTGATAGACCCCGGTCCCTGCGGCTTGGCGATGGCGGCGGCAATGACGCCGGAGGGCATTTCTAATCTAAGCGGGGTCTGTATTTTCTTTGCTGAATCTTGCCTCTCTTCACCCCTACACACACACGACAACTAAGACACTCAATACCAACAGTCGCCATGGTATTGGCCAAGAGCAAGCAGTCGGTCGGTCTGGGCAATGCCCTCATGAACGACCGCTTCAAGAACAAGAACTCCAATCAGCACAAAGCCAACGCCGGCGGAATCCAGAGAAAGGGCCAGAATGGAGAGACATACATCACCAACAACAAGCAGGCCGCTGCCTACGAGAAGATGCGCTCCGTCACTGAGCAGGGCGATCTGGACGAGTTCTTGTCCACCGCAGAGCTGGCAGGCACCGACTTTACCGCCGAGAAGATGAACAACGTCAAGATTATCCACAAGGACCAGAAGAACCCTTACCTCTTGTCTTCGACCGAGGAGCGCAACGTCACCAAGAAGCACAACAAGAACAGAAGCCGTCTCACCGTCCCCCGCCGCCCGAAATGGGATGCCACCACTACCAAGGACGAGCTGAACACACGCGAGAAGGAGGCCATGATCGAGTGGCGCAGAGACCTTGCCGAGCTGCAGGAGAACCAAGACTTGCTCCTGACTCCCTTCGAGCGCAACCTCGAAGTCTGGAGACAGCTGTGGCGTGTCATTGAGCGTTCCGACCTGGTCGTGCAGATTGTCGACGCCAGAAACCCTCTGATGTTCCGCAGTGAAGACATGGAGTCCTACGTCAAGGAGGTCGACCCCAAGAAGCGCAACCTGCTGCTCGTCAACAAGTCGGATATGATGACTCTGGAGCAGCGCCAAACTTGGGCCAAGTACTTTATCGACAACAACATCAACTTCCGTTTCTTCTCCGCAGAGCTCGCTCGTGAGCTGAACGACGCCAAGGCTGACGAGGAGGAGATGCAGGCTGAAGAGGAGGATAGCGAGGACGATGAGAGCGACGAGGACGAGGTTGCCGAGGCACTGGACGAAGATGAGAATGCTCTGGAGCAGGAGGCCAAGAAGCTCGACATCCAAGATGCGCAAGAGGAGGACGCCAAGTGGGTGGATGAGGAGACGGTCGACGACAAACACGCTGCACCCGTTTCTGATGTCATTCCCATGTCGCTCGAGGAGGCCACGCGCATTCTGACTACCGAGGATCTGGAAGCTCTCTTTTTGGAGCACGCTCCCAAGATGGCTGCCGCCACCGAGGACAAGCCTGCTCGCAAAGTACAGATCGGTCTGGTCGGTTACCCCAACGTCGGTAAATCGTCCACCATCAACGCTCTGCTCGGCGCAAAGAAGGTCTCCGTTTCTGCCACACCCGGTAAGACGAAGCACTTCCAGACCATTCACTACTCGGACCAGGTCGTGCTTTGCGATTGTCCCGGTCTCGTCTTCCCCAACTTTGCCTTCACAAAAGCAGAACTCACATGTAACGGTGTCCTACCCATCGATCAAATGCGCGAGTTCACCGGTCCCGCAACACTTGTCGCTACTCGTATCCCCAAGCCTTTCCTCGAGGCTGTCTACGGTATCAACATCAACATCCGCTCTCGCGAAGAAGGCGGTACCGGCACACCAACTGGTGAGGAGCTGCTGCGCGCATACGCCGCCGCTCGTGGTTTCTTCACCCAAGGTCTCGGTCAGCCCGATGAGAGCAGAGCCGCCAGACTGGTCCTCAAGGATTACGTCAAGGGTAAGCTGCTGTTTGTACACCCTCCTCCAGCAGAGCCGCCGATCGACCACAAGCACTTCAACCGTGAACTCTACGACTACAACCATCTTCCTCAAAAACGACGAGCACAGCTCGCAGCCATGCACTCGGCTGCAATGCATCCCGAAGCACAAACCGGTGACGAGCCATCGCTCATGGAGAACGACGAACTTGACATGGTTCCTATGAGTGGAGCAAAGACACAACGGATGGACAAGCAATTCTTTGCACCCGGACAAGGCAGAGGAGAGCAGAATCTGCCATTCCACCACAAGTACACGGAGCAAGGACAAAAGAAGGTGGAAAACACTGGTGGCAGAATGTTGACGGGCCGCAAAGCTAAGATCATGCTGGCTCTGGAGAAGGACATGAACCCCGACGACGTGAAAATGATGATGTCGGGCAAGAAGCACTTCAAGGCCAACAAGAGGGCGCAAAAGAAGGTCAGAAGCGAGTACGACATCTAGGGGAATGCATCTTCAGGTTTTGCGCGATTCTCATTTTAACACTGGTTCACGGCATGCTGGGGCGCTTTTTTATGGATATCCCTAAGTTAGTTATCTCGTTATTCTTCTCAGGTTTGGACGGTCATGGACAACAAATATCAAGTGCAGTCAATTTTGCAGCCAGAATCTCTCAGTGTTTGTCTCGTCAGTCATGATAAATCTCTTTCCTTCACCTCTCGCATCCTCAGGGCCAGCAGATATACAGCTATAGATCTTCGGACCTATACTAATACTGGACAATGCTCCACTCCATCTGCTTAGGCTCCGCCTTGACTGTGGTGTTGTTGAAGGACAGGGAATGGTATAGCCAGGGTCATACCCAAAGCAAGCATGTGAAAACTGCGCACGGACCTCAATACCTCGAGCACCTTGAAGGGCATCCCCAATTGTCAGTCTCGGTGACAGCAAGCACAGAATGTCATTTCGGCCGCCCGCGAGTCCGGTCCCTATTGGCTTCTACTCACAGTCAACTCCAAACCTTCCGACCTTGAGGTCATTGACTAGCAACGAAAGAGAGAATGAGGGAGGCGCGTCGACTTTGACCTCACCCTCCGAGGCAGCATCCATCGAGGACTTTTCCCTGGACGCTCCTGCCTCGATCGACTCTGGCAGTGAAGACGAAGATGGCGACTCGATGCCCTCGCCACGGCAGTCCATGTACCAACACAAGCAATCGCAATCGCATACCTACCTAGGCCCGGCAACCTTTGCGCCGCCCTTCTACAACCGTCCTCCCACACCTTTACCGCCCAGTCCGTCATTGACGAGTCTGCTTCGCCCGACCTTCAGCACACACGCTTCAAGACCCACAACGCCAGACCCAAGCAGCGACGAAGGGACCAGCCAGACCCCTAACAGTGCAGCCGCAACCACCCTCACCACCTCCTTCCGCACCGCAAAACCTATCCCCCGCGCCTCGCCAAAAGTTCCTACCTATGAATACTATGGCTTCACGCTGTACCTGACCTCGACTCTCGGCTTTGCAATCTACCTGCTCTGGAGTTATCTGCCTTCTCCGTTTTTGCACCAGCTGGGCATCTACTATTATCCAAATCGCTGGTGGAGTCTGGCTATCCCGGCTTGGCTGGTCATGCTTGTCGTGTGGATCTACGTTGCATTGGCTTCATACAACACTGGACACTTGACGCTCAAGATGCATGCTGTAGAGTGCTTGGTTGACGATGCTGCCAACATTGCCGTTGTCGATGGCAAAGGAAACATTATTCGCAAGGACGACGAGGGCAGGTGGAAGGCTCATCGGCGGGACAACAGTGCTGGAAGAAACATGCCGCCAAAAGACTTGCAATGGGATACGCTGTGGAACGAGGGCACGGATGCTGTCATGGATGTACCCATTGGTGGTGTGTGTGAGATACTCTATGGCCAGCCTGACGATGACGACGATTATACGATGTTATGACATACAAGCATATAATACCAAGCTATCTCTGGACAACGACCCTGGCTCAAACAACACTGTGTCTTTTTACAATCATACGAAGATAGAGCCATGTCCAGAGAGAGCGGCTCGGATAATGACTCTTAGAAGAAGCAGCTACACAAATATGAGGCAGAAGATCCAAGTAAGCCGCAGTAGGAGACCCACGCATCTGAGGCCCACATCCAGCCATTGATTTGCGTGCTCTCAGCCTGGAGGTGTGACGATACATGGACTGCAGGGATACACAGAGTTACGAGGAACAGGTCCGTATTGAAGAGAGAGAGCATACGAGACAGCAAATGGACGTGGCCCCAGAGGCTTCTTGGGGATCCTTGAGCACGTTCGACTGGTGCAAGCATGTATAACATGCGAGGTTATTTCCGCCGAACCAAACGAATCTCTTGCGTGAGGACCACAAGCAGCTTGCTTGTCTTCTCGAGTAGGCGATTCCAAGATTTACATTGGCCGGGTCGCAGGCCAGGTGAGTGAAGTCTACTGAGCGTTTTGGAAGCACTTCGAACGCCATGACCTTGCTTTCCTTTGATCTCTGTACCGGGTGTTCGATTCGCTGTAACAGCAAACATCCTCGCCGTACCCGCGTCAATGCCTTCAGAAACGATCAAGTTTCTCGAAGCATAGCTCTCGCCACCTAAGTAAGCTGTGAGAGGAAACCACACGTCTAGGGTTTACGTCCAGCCGCTGTTTTGCGTGCTCATTCTGCGGACACGGGATTACTTTCGGACAAGATTTTGTATATCTACAATATATGTATTGTCATAAACCAGGTTGGGAGAGATCGGTTAGGAGGCATCATCGACCCCTGTCTTGTTCTCCCCGTATTAAATGACTGTTGTAGCGTAGCCATAAAAATGCACAATACTTTACAAAACAGGGTATTGTCCAAGGAGAGATCACACCGGGGTGCTATCTCTGTGGTAAACGCAGCAGAAACATAACTATACAAATGCAGGATACTTCTAAGAATGAAACGATGTCCATTGAAAGCCCCCAATTCAGGAAGTCACATAACACAAGAAGAATGTTTGCTGGAGGAGAGATTTAATAAAAATTATCTGTACTGCAGCTCAACGTCCATCAAAACTTTCAACAAGCCTCCCTTGCCCTCCCAGGCATTGCCGTACTTCATGGTGGCATCAATGATGATGCCGGCTTTGCAGAGAGCCAAATCCACAACGTTCAAAGAACAAGAGCCAGGCTCCTTGAACAACGCTCCATCTGATGAACGAGGGGTGGGCCCTAGGCCGGCGCCCCTTTCACGTCCCCAGGCCTGAGCCATCTCCGTGATCTGCGTCAAGAACGCCAGATCTCCACCCTCTGGGTCCAGCACAAGGAGCCAACCCACCAAATCCTCCACGTCGTTCCTTGCTGGCGAGATCTTACTCTCTGTCTGCCGACCGAGAATTGTGGCCATGCATTTGGCCCTCGCAGCCCTCACCCCCCTTGAATCTCCCACCCTCGCCGCCATTCCAAGCGCAAGCAACTCCCTTGCACATATATAGTGCATGTCTGGGTACAGGCGCAAAAGAATGACCAACCATCTCACCAACACTATGCGGTGACCAGCCGCAGTTGGTGCCATTGACGGGTCGTAGTTTGGCGGTGGCTCACTAGGAGCGAGAGGGCTGAACTCGAAGTTCGGCGACAGTGGTATGGGTGTGGCAACCACTGTTGGAGGCGAGATTGAGCGACCTCGAGGGTACACTCCAGACAACGGCGATTCACGCTCAGACTCCTGTCTAGAGTCACGATCTTCTTCAAACACGATCCTGGCCATGTCGAAGGGGGACGTCGAGATGAGACCTGGTGTTGGCGCTGGCCCAGACCCGGTCGCAGCCCCTGACTCTGAGTTTCCATAGGGTGGTGGTAGGGCTCCACCCCCTGAAATTTCGTCATGCTTGCGCTTGACCCCCTGCCCACTCCCTTCTTCATCGGGAGGGCACCAGCCCTGACCTTTCCAGGAGTCCTTGACAGCATTCCTGCCACCAGGGTAGAAGGAGATAAGATTGACATTGAAGCCCGTCACGGTACTATCTTCAAGGAGGGTCTTGACCCGAAGAAAGCCTTGTTCAATCAAGGGGTTGTAAGAGACAAAGATGTCGAAGCAAGGTGCTTCCGAGAGGGCTTTCAACTTTCTGATGCAACTCAATGCCTCTTCCGACATTTGTCCAAGACGGGGTTGATCGGGCATGATGACCCAAGATTTGGAGGCCAGGGAGAAGGATGTGCGCACAAGCCGATGTGACGGGTCGGCTGTGGCCTGTTCTGATGTATCGACGACGTGCAGAGGTATAACGCCATCTGCCATGGCCCAGGAGGCGGGAGCGACGGTCTCGATGTCCAGAGACTCGACGGGCAGGAACATGTAGAATGTGCGTGGTCTTCTGCCACGGCTTACTTGGACTTTCTGCGTGAAGACAATCACGAGCCTTTTCGTCTCCTCGTCACAGGCGACACTCAGGTTCAGCCCAATATCGCCACTGGGTCTGGTAACTTGACCCAGGTACTCCCTATCGAACTCGGTATATCCCTGATTACCTGTCCTTGAAAACCGTGTAATGACTGGTTGCTCGGAGATTAGCCAGTCCAGGTTGTTGGATGGTGAGAGCTGGGCTTCTAGAAGCCTCATAGCTTCTGGATGTCTTGACATGGTTGTAAAAAGGGTGTTATTTGCTTGTGACTTATGGTGATACGATACAGAGAACAATGGTGCTACATAGAAACTGTTAGTCATATTCTTGCATGATGTAGTCTTCACGGTGTGATTGGACAGAGAAAGAGTGAGAGTTGAGAGTATTTTGTATTTTGAAAAGATAGAAATTGAGAATGTACCCCTGTGCCATGAAAGAAACAGGATACCCTCCCACCCGGGCTTTGTTTTATGAGGCAGCCCTGACCTAGTACCAAGAAGCTGACACACTTGGACATGCGTCGATGGCGCGAAGCCACCGGACATGGGTCAAGCGGAAAACAGCGACTGTCCCAGCTGGGCAAGCTCCGAGTAGACTGGGGCGAGGTACAAGACGGTCTGAACGTAAGCCAGGCAATATGCGGTGGCTCGTAGCTCATAGGCCAAGACGATCGGGCAGAACACAGGAAGTGTTGCGGGAGTAGGAAACAGCTATAGACTCACACGAATATTCTTCAGCCAGGTAGCAAGCTACGGTGACAGGTCAAATAATGCGTGGTCCGGTACGTTGAGGAAAAGAAGGAAGGAGCGTTTGACGCGCGCGCGTTTGTCTGATTATATAGGCAGGCGCATCGGCGTGTTTGTTTGCTCGGAGAGCAAACATCAGAGTCTCACACGCGTCAAAGTCCGTCACGCGTGGCTGTCAAAATGCACAATACTTATGAATGACAGAGTAGTGTCCATGGAGAGCTGTAATCTTTCAGACTCTCTCTGGACATGTCTCTAGCTCACAAAACAACTGTGCATTTCTATAGGTGAAAAGATCATCGGTGTCAGCACGGGAGGAGGGACGGTTTGGCGAGTCAAGAAGCTGGGGAGGCGGTGTTGATCTGATATGTGGCATCAAGCTTCCCCCTTGACTCGAGGGGTAGCGCGTACACGGCTTCACTTCTATGAGATCTTGATTTTGTGACTGTCTGATGGCCCAAGGGCACCTGATCTTATTCACCAGAAGCTGAGAGGTAGTGCGCAAATGGATGCAGCTTGGGCTCAGGTCCACAACCTGCAAGTGCCGACACAGCTGTTATTGGCCGTTGGTTGCTTGTCCGTCCTTTCCTTTGCTATCCTGGTATTGAACCACCCCAAAGCAAGCAGACTCGCCATGATCCTTCTAACTTCAAGCTCAGCTATATCTCGGCCTGTTCATTGTCGCTCCTGTACCACGACCGCCGCATGAGTCCGAGAAGAAATACACAACTATCCTGCCCGATGGATCTATCAGCGACCCCGAAACACAACCATGTTGGTACGACCACCATGTATCCCTCAAGACGCAAGCCCGCGACGGAAAGATTGCTACAAGCGATGCCTTCAGACCTACCCAGCCCGAAGTCCTGGTTACAGTTGTCGTGCCTGCATACAATGAAGAGCAAAGGATGAGCGGCATGCTCGAAGAGGCTGTCGAGTACCTCCAATCGACCTTTCCACAGTCGTTGTCATCGCAGTCTACGCCAAGCGATAAGCCCAAAGGCTGGGAGATTCTCGTTGTGAACGACGGCTCTACCGACAAGACCATAGACACGGCCCTGTCATTCGCTCGCGACCACCAACTTTGTGCAAACCCACCCACACCAGCTGGCCCATGGTCCTCCAACTATGGCCCTAAGACGCGATCCAAATCTGCCCCCAAAGTCGAAACAGTACCCACCAACATCCCTCGTGGCAGCATTCGCGTCATATCTCTAGAACAGAACAGGGGGAAAGGCGGCGCCGTTACCCACGGTATGCGTCACGCAAGAGGAGCATACATCGTGTTCGCCGACGCCGACGGTGCTTCTCGCTTCTCAGATTTGGGCAAGCTGATGGAGAACTGCGATCGCGTTGCTGATGCTAAGGGAAGAGCTGTTGGTGTTGGAAGCCGAGCACATATGGTTGGTAGCGAAGCTGTTGTCAAAGTAAATGAGTCACAATTGCTGAATCTGGGCATCATCACTGACTCTCTCACAGCGCTCTTTCTTGCGAAACGCTCTCATGCACTCCTTCCACCTGCTACTCCGCCTTCTTACACCTCCCGCCACATCATCAATCAAGGACACCCAATGTGGCTTTAAGTTATTCACACGGCCTGCTCTTCCCTACATCATTCCATACATGCATAGCGAGGGTTGGATCTTCGATGTCGAGATGCTTATGCTTGCAGAGAGCGCTGGAATCCCAATGGCTGAAGTAGCCATTGGTTGGAAGGAGGTCGGCGGCAGCAAGCTGAATGTTGTCTGGGATTCTCTGGGCATGGCATGGGGCTTGGCTGTTTTGAGAGCTGCGTGGATGGTCGGTGTCTACCGGAGGGACATTTGATTTGACTCTGTCTAGCATTTTCGCCATGTATATCCATTTCACCATAGAGAAAAGCAGCCTCGATTCACATCGTCCACTTAGCGTCTTTCAGAGCAGGAAGAATTTGAAAAAGTTGACTCGTCCTGCCATGCCATTAAACGATCGTTGTTCGGGAAAGAGAATGTTCTCGTGAAAGGAGCAGGAGCTGCGAGACCTTGTTTGATAGCTCTCTGCGGATATGATCGACTACGAAAGCAGCTGTGCATCTCAGTAGCTCAATAGTATGCCGTGGATGAGGGCTGACTGTATTCAAATTCGGCACATGGAGAGGAAACAACAAAGTATGCAGAATATTATGCTACCTGGAACATGGTTCAGTGAGATAAAAACTTTTACACCTCGAGGATCGCAACAGCGTTTCAAGTCTCATATATCAAGGACAGCCACCTCAAAGGTCGGCACAGGTCTTGGGATACTGAACAGCTCTCTTGACCCACTTCTTGAGTTTGTTACCGTCAATGGAAACAACCATGTTGACCTTCTGGAGGTTCTGAGCACTGGGCTTGAGAGCCTCCTGGTAAGCGTGAATGTTACCGTAGCTAGGGCTGGAAGGAGCAGTGTCGACATCGAGGTAGACTTGATTGGAGTGTTAGCAAACGATTGTCAGGAATGAATACAAGAGATCTGCTTACAGCTTGTGGTGTTCTTGACGATGGTGGGGTCCAGCAAGATAGCGGCAGCGGTCTCATCCCCTATACGTTATTAGCATTTATATCGTTCGACAGGACAAGGATACATACAGAGAGGGAAAATGGTGCCGTAGTACTTGTGCATCAAGGCAGAGTAAGGGTTCTTGACCTTGTAGATATCATCAAGGTACTCCTGGGTGACAGAGACCTGGTTGGCAACATTGCCAGCGATGGCTGGAAATACAATCGGTTGCCGTGCTTCCTTAAGGGGTTGATTTTTCGAGTTCTACGAGTGACTTACTGATGTTGGGGAAAGGAGCGGTAAGAGCAATCTTGGTGCCCTCAGGGTCAATCATCAGATTGATCTTTGGAATCGTCAGTAGATGCTGCTTGCTGGCTTGTTGCTTGCACTTACATCAGAGCTCCAGTCGGCTTGCATCACACTGCCAGTGACTTGCAAAAGGTTGTCATCAATGTAACCACCCTAACAAAGCTATCAGTACTATTTCAATATTCGCAGATATCAGGACTCCATACCATGATAATGAGCTCCTTCGCGTTTTTGGCAAAGTCGGGATCCATGCGAACAGCAAGAGCAACGTTCGTCAAAGCACCAGCCGAGTAAATCGAGACTTGACCAGGGTACTTGCGGACTTGCTCAATCATGAACCACGCTGCGTCCTTGGAGGCGAATGTGATGTTGGGGTAACCTTCGTAGAAGGCTGCCTTTGATACGCGAGTTGGGTTGCCTGAAGTCGGGTCGTTTCCCAGGGCTTCGTAGGTCAAGTTCTCTGGAGCAAAAGCTCCTTCCCAGGCTCTAATCGAAAGTCAGAATATCTCTTTGCATTGGCCCAGTGATTTGGAGAATTTGGTGGGAAAGGGCAGGAGGACAGAGGAATCCCAAAACTCTTGTTTACGAACTTTGAACATTCGTTTCTCGATCACGGCTTTAGTTTACTTACAGTTTGCCATGGACCATCTCCCACTGCGAAAGATATTGTCAGTGTAGTTCTCGTGTCCACCGATCACCTGGCTTCACTTACAGTCTGGAAGAGTTCGGGGGTGTTAAGAATAGGGTAATCTGCTCCCTTGTGAACAGGGATACAAGATAGATTTCCGACCTCAAGAGTAGCAAGAGCATGTCTACAGGGAACCTGATTAGTCCATGATCTTCCAATGGTTGGTCTGATAGTATTACAATCCACATTGCAGTGCCCACGAGTTTGCAGTATCGGAAACAAGACCGAGAACATCCCATCCCGCATCAAGGGCCATGAGGTAAGGAATGAAACCCGCAGTGCTCCAATCGTTGTCCATGATGACCTTTGGCCTACTGCTGTTCGTGGCCGATCTTTCCTGGAAACGCTCCAGAGGAGAGGCTCCAGTCAGACTGGCAGCGACCAAAGAGGTAGCCACGAAGAGTTTTGAGAACGAGGGAGACATTGCAAGTAACACACAAGTTGCACTTGCCTGCTGGTAGCATTTTTATAGTCACACCTACATGGCGGAAAGATCGAAGTCTTGGCGCGTGCTTATCTTTAACGATATTCAGGTTTGACTTTTGGCAGGTCGATAAGTTGCGGGCGAGCGCCCTGTCGCGTGGCCAACGGCTCGGGTGTCCCTGGATGGTCCGTGGTCTGTATGTGGCCATTGCAAAAGGGAAGTGGTGGTCACTGGTGCACCGTGTTGGCTCGGGTAGCCGAGAGAGAACCATTGATCGGGCAGATAAGAGAGGTACCTAAGCACTGATAAGATACACAAGTCAAGTAGTCTAGCATCTCGGTCGTCTCCGTGGTGTACTATCAATGAATTCAAGAGATTCGAAGTATCCGGAGGAGATGTAGCTTCCTGTTGGCTAGATATGTATTTCTATATTCTTTGGCAAGCATGCAGAGCACCAGTTGCATGCTCTAGCTCTGAACATGACTCCTTTGCCTGACGTATGGATCAAAAAGCTAGCACCACGATGGTAGCAATGCGGCATACATCTATCGTCAAAGAATGACCAAGTTTTGCAGATCCGCGGACATTGTCGGATCGCAAAGGTGAAGCGGCAAGGCTGCCTTTGAATAACGAGGAAACAAAATGATGTCGCAGCCGTGAATCGAACACGGGGCTCGTGCATGGCAAGCACGAATTTTACCACTAAACCACTGCGACTTAAGATGTGAGCAGTTCAGACTCCTTTCTTTACAACTCGATGATTCTCGCGACGCACGCATTCTCCAGATCGCGCAAGCACGATAAACCAAACTCGCATGCTTTGTCAAAAGTGCCATCACCAACTTTCACACGTCGCACAACATGGTGAGTATCTCATTCTAGTAGCTCATTGCTTTCAGAATCAATTTGCTGACATGCACAGGCTCGTAACGCAGAGAAGGCGCAAAGTACGCTGTTCAGATGGAGGGCACAGCAAGCGGCAGACCTGGGCATTCTCGACACAACGCGCACACGCCGACCAAAGGCCATATCACAACAAGAATCCGTACCGATATGTGAACGGTGGCGCGGCCAGGTGCTCAAGGAGATCTCGCGCAAGGTCTCAAAGATCCAGGACCTATCGCTCTCAGACTTCCAAATCCGCGACATCAACGACGAACTCAACAAGCTCTTCAAAGAAAAATGGCAATGGGAAATGCGCATTCGCGAATTGGGAGGACCCAACTACATGAGAGGAGGTGGCCGTGTTGTTGATGAAGAAGGCCGGGAGATACAAGGAGGTGGAAAGGGCTACCGCTACTTTGGAAGAGCAAAAGAATTGCCTGGTGTCAAAGAGCTGTTTGAGGCCGCAAAATCCAAACCGCAGGAAGGGAAGGCCCTAGAGACACGCTCAGATCTGCGCCAGAAAGTTGACGCTTCTTACTACGGCTACAACCTTGACGAGGAAGACGGTACATTATTGGCGTATGAAGCACAGAAGCAGAAGGAGGCCTTCGAGCATACTTTGGAGAACCAAGAGGCGGATGAAGATACAGACTGGGAACCTTTGCCTGGAGATTCTGGAGACGGTGTCGCATGGAACCTTCCGACAGCAGAAGAAGTCGAGACTGAGCTCCTCGAAAGAAGGAGACGAAAGCTGCTCGACAAACTCTGAAGACATAGTGGCACTTTGTGCACTCTGCATAGTATGCTGCATGGTGGTCTGTATCGCCGCTCTTCTACGCTTTGCCCAGCAAGTTCGTCGCTCCAATCGCGCCCGTCGACCACACACCAACAACGATGGTAGTGCTGTTGGCCGAATTACCGGCATCCGACCCACATGGTAATCTGTACTGGACCCCAATTCTGCTACTCTGCCGAAAGACTCGATACTTGTAAATAACGAACTCGAGGTCATCATGTTATAAGGATCAAAAAGTCACACCCACGATGTATTGCATCTTTTCCAATGCATCATGCTGTGCCTGTGTGATGTGCCATGCCGTGTGTGCAGAAGCTCTTCATGCCCATCCTTGGGTGAGCATCTGACGCTACAGCTTTAGCTCTTGAGGGACAATTTGGAATCGATTTCAAGGTATCGAGGTGGTGACTTGGAGACGATCATTCTTCAATGCAGATGGAGTCAAGGGAATCTAGAAGAACAGATCTAGGACAATCACCCGAATGCATGTACTTAGCCTCACAAGATGCTTCTCCCCGGCATGTTTCCTTATCTGAGTCGGGCTGAGTGCACGTCCCTTGTGACAATCAACCTCGCTCTTGCCTTGCTCGACCATCTTCACGGCGTACTCCGAACGGCGGTCGCAACCGCTCGATAGGAAAATTGGGGAGTCCGATATCTTCAAACGAAGGTTCATGGTGAAGATGGCCCGCACGACGTAAAGTAAAGCAAATAGAGGCACGTCGAGCCTTGTGTCGGGGGTCTCCGAGTTCCTTAGACAGTGACATGAACCCGACCAGCATCAACACTCAATCTTCCCCTTCTAGATATATAACCATCTGTTAGAACATGCATCGACTCTTACAATCTGCTTTGCATATTCCTTTCCCCAAGAACTCATTTCTGCGATCATCTACCACCTTCAAACATCATCAACTCTGTCCTTACGCTACAATGGCTGTTAAGATTAACAACATCTCAGTACACAAGATCCAACCTCCAAAAGGATCAAAGATTGATTTTGGAGCTGAGATCAGGGGAGCAGACTTGGAGAACCTCTCAGGTAACAAATGTCAATTGCCTCCTAAACATCTTGAGCTAATGTTGTATCGTTTCGATAGAGGAAGATTTCAAGATCATCAGAAATGCTTTGTATGAGAACAGTATAGTTCTGTTCAAAAACCAACAGTCACTCTCGCCCAAGGCTCAATTCGAATTGACACAAAAATTTGATCCATCTGCTGGCTCTTACGGACACGGAAAGACAATCGACGCCAAAAGAAGTGTACTCCACCCTGACCTCAAGACAATCCCTCACCAACCCCAGGTACAAGTCATTGGAAACGGTCCTGTTGCCGAGTTCGAGGGATTGAAGAATATCACACTCAAGCACCCTCACCACAAGACATTCCACAAGACACCAATCAGCGAGGCCGACGACCGGGATGCAACAAGATTCTACCGCTGGCACATCGATGCCGCACTGTACGATCTGTCTCCGCCCAAAGTCACCAGTCTCATGGCTGTCAGCGTTCCCAAGACCGAGTACCAGACATTGAAGTATGATGACGGAAGTGACGACGAGATGAGAGTGCCTCGTGGAAGCACCGCTTTTGTGAGTTCGTACCGCATGTACGATCTCCTCTCCGAAGCCGACAAGGAGTTTGCCCGAACCACAAAAGTGCAATACGCTCCTCATCCTTACATCTGGATGTCGCCGGCACGATCAAGGAGTGATGGTCTTGGACTAGTTTCGGACGGCCTTGAGCTTTCCCGAGAAGAGCTGCCGCCCATTGACGAGCAAAAGATCAAGATCTTGCCCATGTGCTGGCGTAATCCGGTTACTGGTCGTCTGGCTTTGCAAGTCCATCCATCTGCGGTTGAAAGGCTCCATCTTGCCGATGGTACTGTCATTAGCGACCTGAAGCAAGTCCGTGATATTGTACACAGACTTCAGAGACCTGGAATTGCTCCTGAACTGGTGTATGCAGTTAATTGGGATGAAGGAGATCTTGCACTATTCAACAATGAAGGTGTGATTCACTCGGTCACAGGCTCGTTCTTACCAGAAGAGGTTCGCATCTTCAGACAGTGTAATCTGGCCGCTTCCGAGGACCCTCTTGGTCCAGCATGATACAAACATGAAGCGTAGAAGGGCAAATAGACGAATAGACTCACAGGGTAAATTTTAAAGATACTTTAGGGACCCAATGCTGTTTATTAGCCACGTGCATAGATATTTCGTACATGTACTGATACTGATCTTCTGACAAGATCGCATGTTGCGTTTGAAAAGAGAAGAAGCGGTGTACACCACTTATTACATTGGGTATACTCTAGCTTGCTAATCATACTGAATGAATCATGATTCTTTAGGATCTCTGTGTCGACTGTCTGCGTCGCATCAGCTTCTCGGCATTCATTTGCATAAACGATTCTCCCAGGCTGCCAACAGTCTGTTGCTTGCTATAGCTCGGTCGAGAAAAGGAACCGTACAGTGACCCTTGAGCTGGTATTTCCTCGGGCGTTTGATCATCGAGATCGAGCTGGGGATCTTCTCGCACAGAGGGTCTCAAGAAGCCTGGTGAAATTGGCTGGGCAGACGAAGAAGACGAAGTTCCGAAACTCGCTATGGGGATGTTAAGACTGGGTGGATGGTTGATTGGTGAGACGTCTCTATCGCCAGGGCTGGCCGGGCTTGCTGCGCGTAAGGTAGATTCCGAATCCAGACCCGAGTCGACGTCTGTATCGATGTCTTCTATCTGCGTAGTGTACATTTCTGAAGGACCAGAGTCATCGAATTCTTCGTCCATAGAGAAGGGTGAAGCTAGCTCAAGGCCACCATCAGAGCTGATCTTAGTTTGCAGTGGTTCTTGGCTAATGCTAGGACCACGAGCAGCTGAAGCAAAACCGAGACTTAGTCCTCCAGGTTGGCTACTGGTTTGAGGACTTTGAGGGGCACCAGACTCGTTTGTATCAAGTGACGGCGATCTCGGAGGTGTGGGTTCACGTGTCTCAGCCTGCGCGGGTTGGGCGGGAGTTTGTACTTCGATGTGTTGAGCGCCAAATTCGTCGTCAGGGCGATGTTCTGAATCTCTATTTACACTGGAGAAGATGTTATCGCTCGGGGCGACCACCGCGTCGCCCACAACGAGTGACACACGTTTCTTGTTCGAGAGTCTTGGGCCAGTTGAAGGCGACTTCAATGCGGATACCAGGCTTCTTCCTTGATCCGAGCCAGATGAAGGCGTCCTTGGGCCTAAGCTCCGTCTGGACGACGGGGACTTGTTGTCGCCGGCAGGATCGGTGTTAGCGCGCTGTAGTACCTGCCGGTCAGGTACAATGGCGGTCGAATCAGCAGTATCGCCGAGGACAGGCGCAGAAGGAGAGCGACCAGGACCAGAAGGCCTACTCTCGAGTAGTGGAAGATATGCAGGGGTGAAGAGGCCTAAGAGCTCGCTCTCTCGTTCATGGCCCTTCTCGCTGATGCCTCGTGCGTCTTGGTTGGTGTCAGCGGCATTTGCGAGCTGGTCGGCAGGCACGGTGCTGGACGAGGCATTGCCAGGTGTTTGTACCGAAGGTGCAGGCAGGGATCGATAGCGGGTGCGCAACTCGCGCTCGTACAGCTTAAACTCCCTCTCTTTCTGGGCGATGAACTTGTGGATTTGGTCGTCGAGCTGGCGGCGTTTCTGGTCGAGCTCCTTCACGAAGCCGTCTACATCGCCCTGGGCCTCGGCGACGACTTCCAGACTCCTGCGTCGCGAAGCCTGGCGTCCCTCGGCGGGGCGCGGGCTCGGGCTCGGAGACTGGTTCGGAGGTTGATCGGGGGTTGGGTCGGGTGGTTGCGACGGCGTGTCTCGGTCTTGGTGGTGCTGTGGACTGGCTCGGACAGCTTCAGCTCTGGGTGCCGCGTCTTCTCCAGGCATGGGCATCAATGCGGGGGCAGCCGCCAGGCAGTCGAGGATGTTGCTCATATGCACCTCTCAATCACGTATGTAGACTGCTGCTCTGATCGGGAATCGTCAGTCCAATCGAGGCCGGCGGGGTTAGGCGAGAGGCGTCGAGTACCATGTGCTCCGGTGCCCGCGAGCTCTCGGTACCCGGTCAAGACTCCAGAGGAGGTGGGCGATGACGAGCCTGTCAATGCCGGTGCAAACAAGGCGCAGGCTTCGCTTCAATTCGCAGTGACCGAGGCGGGACAGAGAAAACAGAAATCAGGTGTCGCGGATTGCCATCAAGACGTGCAGGAATGCCATCTTCTCAGCTCGTCCAGCTGCAGCCCTGCACAAGTAGAGTTGCTGATAAGAGCCGCATCCGAGCTAACCTTGTGCTTGGCTGTACATTGTCCTGATTGGGGTTTGCGTTGCGTCATGCTGCTTGTGCTCAAATCGCGACGTGATTCTTTTGTCTGCACCTCGCCGCGTCTACTGGGACCCTCTGCGAGTAGCTCGCGCTTAGGATCGAGTGCTGTGAACGTGCTAGTCTGTGAATTCTGTCGAATTCCCTTCGGCGGGCCATCTTCCGTTCGTCGGCTTGTCTAGTCTACAGAAGCGACTTCTTCTCCGAGGTTGGTGAACGACTGCGATCTGCCCACGGCGTGCCGCTGGTCACCACAACGTCTATCAACCATCTGTTCCACGCCACGGCATCGTCGCTCATCCTGATTCATATTCAGGGGGACTGTCGCGCCCATGGAGGCAGAGAGCGATGACAGGACTGACATGTCCTTGCGGCGAGAGCGTGCCGTCATCGCAGCACAAGCTTGCCAAACTTGTCGGAGCCGGTAAGGCCAAGCAAATCACTCACCATGTCTATTCATCTTTTACTGACTGTTCTTTTCTCCGCTAATCAGAAAATCCAAATGTGATGAACAAAGGCCCAAGTGCGGCCTCTGTCGCCGGCTCAGTGTTGAGTGTGTCTACCGAGAACCTCAGCCTACAAAGTAAGCCTCACGGCCAACGACATGTACGAGTACCATTTGCTAAAAAGTACCGTGTGTAGAAAGGACAAGACCATGATCTACATTCTTCAGACTTTGCAACGGCTCGAGAACAAGTTCGATACCCTATACGTATCGAAACCCTCAACTCCGGCGAGCAATACCGACTGGAGCACTTCACAATCTGGACCACGCCCTCCAGGAGTCAATGGCGCCATGGGCGCTTCCGGCTCTAATGAATCTCACATATCCTCTGACAGCGAAATACGCCCAGGAGGTCGCATGGGATCTCAGTCATCGTTTCCTCCGGACATGCTGCGCACTTATCAACACTTGACCGTGGCTCACAAAGTCTTGCTTTGGCCATCAATATATCTCCATATTCTGAATTCTGGGATCGCCATGGCCTCGGATCTACAATATGTGCTCCAAGAAGGGACACCTTGGTTCATCCATCTCGAATTACACAAGCACCCAAAGACGCTTCCCTGGGATACCGATATGCGAACGTATCCGATGCCTAGCAGTACTGGAGAGATGAGAGCTGGCTTTATAGGTTTGACGCCAGAAAATGTGCGAAGAGTGAGCGATGCATACTTTAGTACCTTCAACATCCTGTTCCCAATCCTCGACAGACAAATGTTTCTCGAAGACATCCTCGAGCCGGTCTTGCGAAATGGGTTTGCCGACTGCGATCCTCAAGGCTGCCTTGTACTACTCGTTCTAGCCCTTGGTCAAACCGCCATCGATGGTGTCTATGGCTCACCAATCAGCATCATTGAGGGTAAGCCCAGTGGTCTACGCGGAGGCACATCGGAGAGACCGCCTGGTCTAAATCTTTTCAACGAGGCTCGAAGGCGTATGGGATTCATTATGCATCAATGCACGCTTGAGAATGTGCAAATACATCTGCTCGAATCGTGAGTGGTACGCATTTGGAGATGATCACTGCTAACACATACCGCAGTGCGTATTATGAAGCTTGCGCTCGACACATGGTAAGCAGAGCTCTGAGCGAGCGAACGAATACGGACAGTCAACTGAGCCAGCTGTGCAGGACTTCTGGCGAGCTACAGTAGCAGCATCCACTTCTTGTCAAATCCTTATTAAATGGTATGATCTGCTTCAGTATCTCGATTGCCTAGCAGCTAACCAGCTGTCAGTGAATCTATTGACTGGTCCACACCACGAGCCGACCTCATAAAGCGTGCATATTGGGCGTGTATGCTCAGCGAAGAGTAAGCAACCCTTACTTGTGGTTGACAGACAGCTGACACTGACGCCTGATAGTATGTATCATCTCGAACTGGATCTCTCACAGACAGGGATCCATACTCTAGAAGATCAAGTTCCACTTCCTTACTTCCACGGCTCGGAAAGCAACTACGGCAGTCCATCGGATGAAAAGTCACATTTTCAATATCACTTCCTTGCAATGATAGCTTTGCGTAGATTGGTCGCGCGAATCCACGAGTCAATACATTGCTGTAAGTATCCCTTCGAGAAGGAGCGGACAGCAGCTGATTACATGCAGCATCCAATGCGGCGGCCGAGCTATCTGAGGACTACGGTGGTCCACCGGTACACGTCATCAAGGAGTTGGCTCGACAATTGGAATCGTGGCGCTCGCTTCTTCCTCGACCTCTGCAATGGTCGGACAACGACAAGACTGAGTTTCCCAACATGGGATCGACTGGAAGCCACGGTACAGACTCACTCTTCTCGATGGACCAAGGATCTGTTCCGATCAATCATCGAGACAACCTGGACATCATGACAGCACAACTAAGGACGCAGTTCTACTACGCTCGGTTTATGATTTACCGGCCATTTGTCTATAAAGCGTTGCACTTCCCTGAGCTGATGACGGAAGAAGATCAAATATGCTGTGCTCTCGCGATACAGTCGGCGTGTCTATGGCCGTTGATCCTTGCGCCGCCCAAGAACAAGAAACGGCTGGTGCCACACCTGTTTACGTGGACGCAGAACTTTGTGGGCATATTGCTCATTCTGCGCATGACGACGGAAAACGAATGCTTGAAGAAGATATGTAACGAGAGAGTAAATCGAAAGGACCTGGAGCAGACGACGACATTGATGCTGGAATGGATCCAGGACATCAAACAAGTAGATGGAATCGCGGAATGGAGTTGGAAGATGCTGGGGCCGCTTTACTCGCGGCATGGATAGGGAATAGTCGCGACGAAGACTATTAGCTAGCAACAAGCAACAGAGACAACAAATCAGATATTAGTTCTTCCTCATGGCTGATGCTGTGCTCGCGTGTTGGGACATGGACTTCGACGTAGAGCGGGTGCCAAGCAAAAGAGAGCGAGGCGGCGATCGAGTTCGAGGCCGAGCCGGGGCAAGTCTTCGCGACAAATTATTATCAGCCGACTTGCAACGCGATCCAAGGCGTGAGGGGCAACTTCGCAGATTCAAGAGAAAGACAAGCATGAGGATGAACTGAGGTAGCCATGGACCTGCAATGTTCCACAGCCGCAGACGAGTGCCATCAGAGGGAGCGCTCCGGGTGCTGCGCCAGCTCGCATACATCTCATCGGGTACGGCATGCGGTGCCGCCGCCATTGTAGCAGAGGAGCGCCGCCGCCAGACGAACCTCGTGTCCAAGATTGCCGACAACTCGCGTCGATTGAAGCAACACCCACGCCATCAGCATGG
Source organism: Aureobasidium sp. GC_Fusr_1 (assembly GCA_026538705.1). NCBI lineage: Eukaryota > Fungi > Ascomycota > Dothideomycetes > Dothideales > Saccotheciaceae > Aureobasidium > Aureobasidium sp. GC_Fusr_1. The sequence goes on along the minus strand of JALPCE010000047.1, from coordinate 64,522 downwards.
CCACGCCGCTCAGCGCAGAAGAGCCGACGATGCTGCCCGTTCGACCGCCACCTCGACCTCCGCTGGGGACCCATTGTCAGACAACAAGCTGCTCTCACTGCCAGAGGACAAGCCGCTCCCACAGACAGAGACCTTCCGGAACAATCTCCTACCGTCCGAGGTCGAGCGAGGTTACGCCAAACTCAACTCACACCAGCCGCCCCACGAGGGAAAGAGCCAACCTACCCTCAACCCTCAGTCTATACAACAACCCACCAAGCCAAACGATCGCCGCCGTGACTTTAACGCGTCCTTTTTCACGACCGATCTAAAAGCCCATGGCCCGACCAGCGCAGTGGCCCGCTTCAACGACCGCTGCAACAAGCTTATTGACAAAGGCCAAAATACAAAGGCATTCGGCCTTCTCAGAGCAGCCAACCATTATTTGCGTGTCGAAGGTATACCGTCGGCTGCACTAAATCCCTTCGCTACTCGTCTGTTTGATTCAAACCTAGCCGCGCAGAACTATCGCCTCTGTTCTAAGCTATTGTACCACATGGACCAACAGGGGTGGCCCATCACGCACTGCGTACATAGCCTCGCACTTGCTTGTATCGAGCCCATACGTCCCACAACACTAATCCTCTTGAAGGAAAAATATGGTGAACGGGTTCCTCTTCCTTACAGCACCTATCCTGCTTTGTGTGCAGCATACTCGACATACAGCCCCGAACTCTGCGCCATGTTGTTCGCCAAACATCTACGACGAGAAGATCGCCTTTCAGTGCTTCTTCTATGTAAATCTGCTTGGCCTGCCATCATTGACCACATGTGGTCCGTTACTCACAGCTACAACCTTGTCGACTCGCTCTTCATCCGCATGTGCGAGTTGACAGATCGCCCGCCTCTGGCTCTTTACAATGCTATGATCCATGTTTGCATCAAACACGGCAGAATTGATCGGGCTCACCACCATCTTCAGACCATTCAGCAGAGCACACACCTTCAGCCCGATGTTGTTACTTTCGGCCATTTTGTCTTCAAGGCCGCTTCGGATGCCGATTGGCCGCCCGTGGAGGACTTGATGGCTATGCTGGTCCGAGCTGGAGAAACCGCGGCGCCTCCAGAACAACGCACTGACCTGTTCGTTCCTGTCCTCAAAACATATGCCAAGCGTCATCACCCCGAAGAAGTATGGGCTCTTGCCTTCAAAGCTATCGACGAATACGGCGTTCTTCCGGATTCACGTATATTGAGCACTGGTCTCGGAAATCTCATCAGGGTTGGCCGCTTGGGAATGGTAACCCCATGGGTTAACAAAATGAGAACCTACGACTTAGGTGCAGAGATTACTCCAGGAATAGCCTTAGCCATGATGCGGCAATTCTACTTCGATACTAGACCTTCTTATACCATTATGGTATGGCTCTGTCGTCGTTTGATGAACAACGTGCCTGAGTACTGGTCTCCTGGTGTTCTAAACCTGCTACGTGAGGCTGTGGCGCATGACCTTCGAAGTTACCGAGCCGGGCAAGGCCACAGGGTACCACATGCAATGCATATGCTCAGGATGCTGCAAGAAGTCAGACTGGACTCGCCGAGCTTGCCAAAACCACTCTACTGGGATCAGCTACAGCAGCTCGTGGACCAAGATCAAGCGCGTGTACCGTCCTCAGACTCGAACTTACAGGATGCCGTCAAGAAGGAAGTGCAGATGAAGGATGAGCCACAGGATTTCCAAGATACTATGCTGTCAGATGATGAATCGTCGATGCATGACCTTTTAGACGCTGCACTCTCCACAGCAAAGTTCAAGAAGTCGTCCAACGAGCACGAGATGCTCATGGCCTTGTCGGAAGGACGTTACACTGACGTTCTGAAACTGTACGAGAGCAGCTTGGGGCAAAGCGGCCTGCCTGCCTCGTCATACTCCCTGGAAATGGCAATGCAGGCTCGTACAAATTTGCCAGATGATGCTGGAGCGCTTGATGACGGAGCGCTTGGTGACCATATAGACATGGCAAGCGAAGCTGGTATGGACACCATAGCGGCACTCCTGCCGCTGCTGAACCATCAAGTACAGAACTCTGCAATAGGCTCGCGGATGCATGTTGACGAGCTGTGCAACACCGTAAGGTCTTTCTATGAGAACATGGTCAAGAACAGTGTCACCGTTAGACATCATCTGGCCACATCAGCAGCAACAGTTCTGCTCCAGAATGGCAAGCCAAACGATGCGATACGGCTGCTTTCGCAGATATACCTCTCACCATGGGCCGAGAAGGTACCGTTGGATCTACCAGCCATGACTGTGTTGCTGCAAGCATACATACACGTACGTCACAGCTTGGGTATTGAGTGGGTCATCAAGGAAGTCTTGGAAAAAGATTACCGCATCGACTACCCCTTCATGACCGTGATCCGAAAAGCCAAGATATCGGCCAAATCACGGGCATCAGTTGGGGGCGAAAAGGGCATGAACAATCTCAGACTGTCAAGAATGCTAGATTACTACGCAAAGGTCTGTAGAGCAAAGCAAATGGCGCAGATCAAGGCAGCATCCCGTCTGGGAAACCGCCTAGTCAATGCCATGATCAAGCTTGCTAGGCTCCCATCGACAGACGCACCCTGGCAGCAACAAGCAAAAATTGATCCCATGATGTGGTCGGGACGTGGGTCCATGTGGCGCGTTTCCTACACTGGAAGATTCCGACGACGAGGACTGAGGCGACCCAACTTTGCCAAGTACTAAGTTGAGAAAGAGCAGGCGGAGCAGGAACAAGTCAAAACCACTTTGATATGAACGATCATTGCATCAGCGTACTGTCGGTAGAAGAAGGCGTTATCAAGGAGTCAAAAGGCATCTCACGAGCCGAGGGGGTTGTAAATATTTTGGAGCATTTTGGACACCATTCCGTCACTTTGTGAAAATCATGTACTTGTATGAATGTATCAAAAGACATTTCTGAAACGGCTTTTTTATATATTCATGGTCGTCAGAAAAAAAAAATTCGATGGCTTGAGAATATGATGCTAGTCCAGTCATCCTTTTTCGACCGCAATGCACAGCTTTTCTAGTACAAGACCATCATCACATGGTTCGGCTCTCTCTCTCTCTCTTCGATTTGCTTTCTGTGCATACTCGAGAAGCGTGTGGCTGTCTCGGCTGGCCTCGACTCGTCGTGTACCTCGCAAATGTGCATTGCCGCCTCATTTACTTTCAATTGTCGTTCACCGCTCAGTCCTCATCCCAGTTGGGGTTAGGGCCTGGCGGCTTAGGACCACCTGCCTGGCGGGCAACAATGATCTGGTCGACGCTGAGAACCGTTCTGGCGGACTCGGTGGCGAGCTTGATGGCCCATTGCTTGCAGACCATGAGGTCAAGGATACCTTCGTCTTGAGCATCGAGCACACCATCACCGTTGTTGTTTTCAATATCAACACCAGCGCCGCAGACGCTGCCGTCCTTTGACGACTTTGCGCTGTGGGAAGTGTAGAGGGAAGCGAGGATCTCAGTGGCGTCGAGACCGGCGCTCTCGGCCAGGAGACGGGGCACTACCTCGAATGCCTCTGCGTATTTGCGGATAGCGTATTGTGAGAGACCAGAGGTCTTGTCTGCAAAGGCAGAGATGCGCTCGACGAGCTGCATCTCGGCGGCTCCGGCACCGGGTACAAGACGAGCGTCTCTGGTGATGGCCTTGACGACGTTGACACCGTCGTCGACGGCGCGCTCTACATCTTCGAGGTGGTTCTGGGTGGCGCCACGGAGGACAAGGGTGGCGGTGCGGGTGCTGTCGTTCTCCTGGCGGAATACAGTGACGCGGTCACCACCAATCTCGATGGTCTCGACAATGTCGACGGAACCCATCTCGTCGGGCATGGGAGCACCGAGACGAGCAAGAGGGGTAGCACCGACGACTCTGCAGAGGCGGCGGAGTTCGAATTTGGACATGATCTTGATGACAAGGATGCCGTAGCGGTTCAAGTAGTGCATGGGCAGCTCGCCAACAGAGTTTCCAGCAACAACGACGCGGACGCCCGAGTCGTGCAGCTCCTTGATAGCTTGGTCGATTTGTGATTCCTCGCCCTTGGTGAAGTCGAGCATCTCCTGGGCGTTCTTGAGCAGCACGGTGCCCTTGGTCTCGGTCTGTGCAATATCGATGGGGCAGCTGAAGACACCGACCTTTGCCTTTTGAACGTTTTTGACAGTACCTTCGGGCTCGCGGCCGAAGACCATACCCTTGACAACGCGCGACTGCTCAATCGAGCCACCCATGATCTTGACGACACGGACATTGTCGACGTTGAAGTTGAAGGTGTTCTTGGGCAGGACGGCGAGTACGGCTTCGGCGACCAAGTTGGCCAGAACCTCCTCGTGGCCTGATTGTTTGGCAGCAATGACGGTACGCAGAGCCTTGGACAGCTCCTCCTGGTCGCGCATATCCTTGACACGGTCAACCTCGAGTTCCTCCAGCACTCTCAGGGCCTCCTGGCCAGCACGCTCGTAGCCCACGACGATATCACTGGTCTTGAGACCCATGCGCAACAGCTCTTCGGCCTTCTTGAGCAATTCTCCAGCCAGCACGATAACCATGTTTGTAGCGTCGCCCATCTCGGCCTCTTGCTGTTGACTGGCCATGACCAGCAACTTGGCAGCGGGGTGCACGACTTCGAGTTCTCTGAGGATGGTGGCGGCGTCCGAGGTGAGGATCATCTTTTGCAGGTGGTTGATGACAATCTTGTTGCGTCCGTAGGGGCCTAGCGACGTGGCCACGGTATCTGAGATGGTTCGGCAAGCGTCAATGTTGCGCACGACTGCGCCATCTTCGGCATCGTAGCTAGTTGTGTGTCAGTCGGCTGCTGTTATTTGGACTCGTACTTGATGGTGAACGGCTCCGTAAGCTCCATCGTCGGCGAGCTCTGCCGCCGCCTTGGTGCTCAACGAGACTGATGGGGAAGCTGGACTCACTTCTGGTAGCCGGCCTTGAACAGGCCGCTGTTGGGCGCATTCGGTATTGAGAGCGACATTGTGGTGTGTATGCAGGTGGTTGGCAAACAAATAATTATGCTCCAATTGCTAGCAGGCCCAAGAAAACATGCAATCACCGACGCCCTCTGCCAAGATTCGTCCGCCGCAGTCACAGATGCTCTCGGAACCTCCTCAATCGTCTAACCATGCAGAGAACATATTTATGCAATTGTCTTTGACAATTGCTTGCACGTATATTCATTCTATATATCGGAACTATTGCTTTCGAGTCATCCTTCTGCGATGGTGTAGGGCGACACGCAAGCTATAGAAAGATAATCAAGATCGGCTAGATATGAGTTCAAGGAGAGCCGACGAGACAGGCACTGTTCATGGAGCCGGGTCTTGAAGTACAGCGTAGATTTTATAGCGACAAACGTTACAAATCATAGCACATCGAGCTCTCCTCTCTTGATCAACACGCTGACCGCGCCTTCTATCCATCCTGTCACGAGTAGTACCAAAGAATGTAGACAAAATGTTTGAAAAGAGGTTGCGAAGAAGAACAAGTAATGGAAAAAACCAACGATGATAGCCAAAGGAGAAAGATCAAAAGTGTAAGGGTATTGCGCCTCTCTGGCCACAGCCTCTGCTGCTGGCCACTGCCGCCGTCCATCTCCTGCTGACATGCCTGCTATGCTTCAGCGGGTCCAGACAATTAAACATATAAAAAACAAAAACTTATCCGCACACAGGTATAAGAAGAGGAGAGAAAAACCTGGTGCCCGTCGCCCCTAACCAACAACTTCCACCAATCAATTATCCTCCGGAACACGTCAAAAAAGAAAGAGAAAAAAAGAGAAACGAAAATTATTCTTCTTGCACAGCGGAATCTCCCCCAGTCCCGCCAGGGAGGGCCATCTTACTTTTGTACACTGGGTGAGCTGCGCCTCACCCTGCACATCATCCAACGTCCTGTGCCATCCAACGCCTTTGACATATGCTCTTTTTCTGGCTTGTTGTTGTCGCTTTGGTCGTTCATCACAGTGCCACGTCGAGCACTAGGCTGACATCGCTGACCTGCGACCCTGCAAGGTCTTCCAGCACCGGAATGAGGTCCAGGAGCTCGTTGTCGTGGGCGTCCGAGAACCAACTGCTAATGGGCACAGCGTGCTGGGGATGGAAAATGTATGAGGTGGGCGAGTTGTCGATGATGATTGTCTCCTTGAGGTCGCGGCCGACTTGCGAGAGGTCTTTGACGTAGTTGCCTTGGTGATTGTAGCAGCTCTCTCGGAACAGTCTGTGGTGTACCACTCCATGGATGTCCAGTTGGTCCAGAAGCGGGTCTCCGTACTACCAACAGGGTCAGTTCCACAATTACCAAGAGCAATGACAGTAAGCGTGCAACATACCTTTGAAACCGAAGCCGTGAATACAACAACTTCGTACAGCTCTCCCATCCTCTTCATGAATGCATCGACCCCTGGTCGTTTGATAACATAGACATTATGGTATGTCCCTTCTATTTCTACAGGGATAGTAAAGTCCGCCTGGTGTAAAATCTGTTTGGAACACTGTCAGCATTTGGTGTTTGCGGTGTTCAGGTTGAGGACCAACCTTGAAACTGCTGTGGACAAGAGTCTCATCCAGATCCAGGATTAAGCATTTTCTGCCCTGGTGTTCCGGCCTCACAGATGGCAACAACCACTTCTGAGTCTCGGGACTCGGGACCAGCGATGTGTCGTGGCTAGCCGTGTTGGGGTATGCCACTTGTGCCTGGCGCTCCACCAGGGGTGGAGGAGGAGGCAGGTCGACCCGTGAGCCAGATTCACGGCGAGCATAGACATGACCTTCATCCTCAGATGTACCAGCTACGTCGTTGGCCGAAAGAGGTAGCGAAGGACCGACGTCCGTCATTTCAATGTCCGTGTCTCTAGCCTGTTGTTCCGGAGTGCGGTCGGCGATCATAAGATCTTCATCTGTGGTCGTCGCAATGGGAGTAGGAGCTTGGACAACGACATCGGGTTGAGTGAGGTAGGGCGCATCTGAAGAGGTCTGCATTTGCGGGTTTTGACCATGCACGGGGCCAACCGAAGGCATTCCAGTGGCTATCTGAGGGGGCGCAGCGACACCTTCAGATCTGGGCTCTAACTGACTTTGGCCAGGCGGAGACATGTTCTCACTCTCTGCATGAGCTGAAGTGCCGCTCGGCTCGGCAAGGTAAGGGTTGGTGGACGGCTTCTCATCAATTGTATCCACTGATTGCATTGTTGGGTTGGAGTTCATTGAGGGTTGTTGGTCGACCTGAGAGGCTTGCGCAGGCACCGACTGGCGAGATGGCACATCCTGATCACCATCCTGGGCGTCGTCCGAGGAGCCGCAGCAGTTCAAGAAGGACAGGAACTTCGATTTCTTCTTCGGGCGAGCAGCATTAGACTGCGTGGTGGCTCCGGAGAGCGGGCGGGTGGGCTTTTCACTCATTGAAGGGCGGGCGCGATGAGATCGTTTGCTGCTTGCGTTGCTTCCGGTACGGGCACGTGAGCGCAGGCTGCGTTTTGAGCGACGAGGTGTGACGACAGGCTGGCTTGAAGCGGTAGTAGACGGATGGTCGGATTGATCGTGCGAAGGTGATGGGGGAATAGCAGTGGCTGCGCTGCTAGTAGTCTCGGCTGTGGTACGGGGAGAATCGGGGGGTTGGAGTGAGGTCTGTCGAGGTTCGGCCATAACTGCATACGTCAGAACGGGAGCGAGGCACACGCAGGCAGAGGGTGCAGGGCATACACAGGAGTAATTAATCTATCGTAACTTCTTGATGCGCAAAAGCGAGGAACAGTGTTTGGTGCGAATAAAGAACGTCGAGTCGTGGGGTGTAGTTGAGTGAAAGAGTGACTTGGCGGACGGCAGAGAGAGAGAGCAGGTGCAGAGATGCAGGCGCTTAACACCACTCGACGAGACTCGGATGGCCAGACGACAGCGTCCAGGAGTATCGGGCGCGGCGGCAGCGACGAGGATCGGGCGGGCAGAGCAGAGCAGAGCGAGGCAAGCAGAATTCGGTCGCCGTGGTCGTCGTGCGGTCGCAGATCAAGGTCGAAGCAGGACGACGATGTAGGTATGTTTGGAAGATGGGCCAACCACCTGCGGCTGGTGCCAAGCGGGCTGCATTGTCCGTGCACTCCCGCGTCTGTGGCTAATCTCACTAGATAAATTCAATTTACTCTGACCTGTGTCTGGTGCTTGGTGCTTGGTGCTTGGTGCTTGGTGCTTGGTGCTTGGTGCTACGCGACCCTTGTCGGCTCTGTGCTATACCTGCCAAATTCATGCGTGTTCCTGCAGCTGTTCTCCTGATCCGCCAGGCCCTCTGCCACCTGCTTTTCGGCCAGCATGTCGTGGCCAGAGGATTGCTGCAACCGTAGTAATCAAACCGTGCCCCGCGCCACAACAAAGCTCACAGCTTGACCTTTAAATGATGTGCCCGTTGGGCGACTTGGGCCCCAGCAACGCCTGCTCTTCTCCCAAACACTGCACCGGCCGTCAATTCGCTACCTGCTCCACATTAGCTATTTCTCTCCTTTCGTCATCTCGACTTTGCTAGGTTGATTACCTCCAGGGTAGTTCGTATAAAACAACCCACCAACCATGTCTCCTACTGCAAATAGTCCCTCGATAGGAGACCCATCATTCTTCACTACACTCGCCGTGCTGGGTTCAACCGCCAATCCTCCAAACGAAAAGGTTATACCCGAAGTTACTCGAACGGCCAGGAAAGGCTCCAGGTAACGCGCAGTTTGATTTGGGCAGATCTAACGCTGCGCGAGATGACTGTGTTGAGAGACTGTCCTTAATGGATGGATCAAGCTTTGCATCAGGATACTCTCCTCGGTGTGCACGAACCGCTGCGTTGTAGTCGTTTAGGTATCGTACGCACGAATTGTTGCGGATCTTTCAACCCCTGCTCTGGCAGCCTCTCTGCCAACTCCTCAAGACTCTCTGGAGTCTTGCGGACAATGTCGTCACGGGATTCTTCCTCTCGCAATCAGCCAACGGCGTCTGCGTCGCAAACCTGGAAAGCCAGTCCTTGCGGTTGCTCGACTGTCGCTTTGCCGAACATGTCATATGTGTAACTTAGGGGCATAGTCAGCCCGTTTCTTGTATAAGATGGTACATACCGCACTCCAAAGCCCTCTCTGATGAGCTCTTACATACTTTCGAAGATCGATGCCTTCATCGACGAATCGTTGGCCGTGGACATTGAGCATGAGCCCGAGCAGATATCCGTATCAAGACTGTCATTCACAAGCAGATCTCCCAATTCTTTGTCGCTGTGGCCTCCTGTCATGTGTTGCAGGTCATGTTGAAAGTGCTCGGTGATATAAGGTGCTAGATCAATCTTATCCTTCAACTCCGGCGGTACATTAGACACCAGCGGCAGAAAAGAAGGCAGTCCATCGTGAGAAGTGTGATATGTGCCAGCTGTAAAGTAAACATTGCCTCCTTCTCCATTCACGTAGTGTCTTCTCGACCACAAGAGCACGGAGGCTGGGGTTAGATACATGCATCACGATCGCAAGGAGAGCAGATATGCTTGTTGCCAATCGAAACAGCAGGAACAAGTACACGGACAGGATCATACCAATAACGCCCATTCGACGAACATGTTCAGTGCGGATCTTAAATGGCATGGAACAAGTAGAATGTTGGAATATTCCACTGATTTTTAGTGGAATATTCCACTCCGTTGGCATAGAATAGAATCGTCAATTTTAGTGAAACATTCCAACATTCCACGCTTTAGTAAGATTGATATTTTTTCTATTAGGTATATTGATCTCCATATCTTCTTAAGCTTATATAATCATGCCAAGCCTTTTAATTACTAAGCATATAACAGGGTGACCCCTGCTCTGGACAGGGTGATAGTAATAACAAAGCAAGATTGGAATTGGCATCATTCCACTAGAAAATTGGCATGGAATGGAACATTAGCTAGAAGTAGTGGAATGGAATGGAACGGAGCCGATATTCCACCGATTCCATGTAACATCCGCTCTGAACATGTTGAACATAAAAATGCATTATTAGGATCGTCTTAGCAAGTTTGTCTTTCGATAGCATGCATGAGCAGCCCGCTGCCATGCTCGTCATCTTGCTCTACAACCCATATACCATGCTCAACTCCTCTCAGATAGCCCTCCGACAGTGGGCGGGGGATACTCCATACAATGAACATGCAAACAACACCAAGATGACCCGGCCATACATCAGGTAGACAGACCCTGTGATGCGCGTTGGAAACTGACCAGCTCGAGTTGAGGCACTTCCAGCATCTGGACTTCTTTCTCGTACTCCTGCTCCTTCTCGTTCATCCTTTCCCACCAGGCGACGAACTCAGCAGCCGTCGATCTAGAGACTGGATGTGCACCATCGCATCTGAGGTGCAACCAAAGTCTGTCTACAGACTTGCCAATGTGCCTGAAACGAACCAATGTCTCCGATCGAAGATGATCGAGCTCGGCTTCATACGAACGCAGAAATGTTTCCCAAGCACTCTCGTCGAACGGTTGATGGGTACCAAAGGCGAGTTCGTTCGAGGGTTGACGAGAGATAGGGCTCATGATTGGCGAAGGAGAACCAGCAGACTCTGAAGCGCGTCGGACTCTGGTGGCCAACATGGAATTAACGTGCTCGAGACTGACCTTGTCGCGAAATGATGCGCTGATCTCGTCAACCTCATCGCCCATGATGCTGTCGCGGGGAGTAAAAGGTGGTGTGTTTGGAGTGGCCGATAAAGTGCTGCCGAAACTCGTCTGAAGTGAGGGCAGAGCAACTCGTGTCTGAGGAGACGACATCTCCATAGGTCCTGTGATAGGAAACTGGGGGGATCCAATGGCGGAGCAGTCAGAAGTAGTACGCGAGAGATGTCCGTTGGGTCTGGAGGGCCAGCCTCGGTGAAGACTTTCGTCGTCGAGCTTATCGATTCGAGCCAGAGCTGTGCAAACGGCGGCGCCTGCAGCTTTCCAGTCGTCAAGCTCTGTCACAAGAGCCTCGGGCAAGCGAAGTCTGAGGTCTGCTGGTAGCATCCATTCGGCAACGAAGGCAGCATTGTAATAGAAGGTATCAGCATCGGCGTCAGCAGGCATCTCATGCTCCTGATTGCGACTGAAGTCTGTCTCGAGGCTTGAAGTGGTGATTCAGTCAGCATAATGACAGGCGAGCGGATTGTGCGTGCATTTGAGTAAGTTTGCTTGACCTGACTGCCATGCTTTGCACAGTGGGGGGATCCGCTCAACGAAAGCATCTTTCTGGAGTTTACGTACTACGTGCGGTGTGAAACACGTGACTGTCTCCATGAAGGACGACGATGGCGAGGTTGAGTTGCGGGAGGCATAGTGGAGCTGATGCAGATGGTCAAGGGATAGCAACATCAGAGAGTGATGTGCTGAGGAATACAGAGCAGGGAAGATCTTGATAGGAGTGTTGAGGGAATTGACACAAGACTGTAGAGGAAAATGCCGAAGGAGGGGAAAGGCCATTTATACGAAGAAGGGAAAGAGCTCAGTAAGGCTAAGCAAAGCAAGAGCTACCCGCGTACCAAGACATCAGAGAAGAGCAAAACGCATCTCATTATGCTTGCCCATCAAGCGAACGGATGATCACTTGCGACAGCTTTCATGTACTGTATCAAGGACTGTCTTTGTTGCAAACGTTGGCCTTTCTGTTTCCTGTTGGTGGTAAGCACGTTCGTCGATATTCTCACCAAAGTGGAAGGACCCCAAATGTAGCGTGGCAGTTCCCGCTAGAGGTACCATAATGCCTTGTTTTTGAACTTGACGGATTGCAACACGTCGATACTGATCAGACTCACACTCGTCATTGATGATAAAACCAACTGGTTGTACATTAGCATGTGCTCATCCGTCATGCACAACGATGGCCTTGATCTATGGGTTGTTCGTTCAGAATGTCGGTGATTGAGTTTTGGCCAACAAACGATGTTCAGTGGTCAAAGTCAGAAGGCACAGCAAGCCTTTTGATTGGGTTGACAAGCATCACTTCTACTGGCAGGTCAGAGGGTGAGATGGATGAGCTGGTCCGCACCGCAGGTGGGGGGAGAAGATCGCATAACGGAATGGTAGAACGATCAGAATATGATGCTTTTTGTTCAGCGGAGTACACAGGGGTCTCAAAACCGGACGAATACAAAGACTGGCGTCGGACGCTGAGAATAAGTCCAACATGGTATATCGCGAGGAGGCAGGAAACGACGAAAACACAAAAAGTCTACTCCAGACTACAAAGGAAAAAGGAACAGTCAGCAAGGCAAAGAGACAAACAAGAGGAAACTCACCGTTCAATCAGGTGCAGACCAGAGGCAGTTTCGATTACATGGCTGACCTCGCCAGGCTTCAGAGCAAAAGCGGCGTCTTCAAACTCCTTCTGCATGTCGCCCTTGCCAAAGAAACCGCTGGGAGGAGTGAGTCAGTGGATGAGAGCATCCGAGAAGATGCAACGAGACATACAGGTCACCTCTCTTTCTAGAGCTGCTACAATCGCTCTCAGTGGTGGCCAGGTCACCGAGGCTGGTTGCGCCGCTTCTGATTCTGGCTTCGTGGCCAAGGATGATGGTCATGGCATCGTCCTTGGAGCGAGTGATCTGGGCCTCACGCCAACTCGAAGGGCGACGAGAGTCCTTGTGCTTGACGAGCAGATGCGAGGCGCGGATCTTGCCTTCTTGTTGGCCTTGGCCGTCGGGTCGTAGGCTGGCAGAGCTGTGGTAGGTGCCCATGTAATGCTTCAGAGTCTCGCTGTCGGTGCCGGAAGGAGGCTCCCATCTGCTCTCCTTGGTCGAGGGGTTGAAATAGTAGGGAAGGTTCTTGGAGTTGGAGTGTCTAACCTCCCAGCCGCTAGGAAGACCGGTAGCCTGGAGAGTGATGGACGTGTCAGAGGCAGGCGCGAGAGCAAGAGTGGAGGGCGACGAGTGGGAGACAAGACGATGGCGGAGAAAAGGCACGACTCACCATGATTCTGGAGATATGCGGATTGGACTGGATTGGATTGGATTGGCTTGTTCAGGCACACGCGCTTGACAGAGATGGAGTGCGGGGAAAGTGACAGAAAGATGAGGGATGCGGTTGTTTGATGCGTCGAGACTCGAAAGCCGAACGCGAAGGAAGACCGCGCTTGGCGCTGCTGCTTGCCGATGCCCTGGCAACAACTTCCATCATACCTACCAACCTAAGCCCGTCACTGTTGCGCCTAGTCCATCTTGACCACCGCCGCCGCCGCTGCTCGCTCGCCTTCACCATCGCATACCCAAATCACGCGACACAGCATCTGCCTCATCCTTACCCACCACCATGGCCTCGCACGACTCCCCCTCGGACGATACGACCAACGCTCAGAACGAGAAGATCAAGTTCAGATTCTGTCGCGAATGGTACACATGACCCATGCGTGTTCTGCTCTGGCCGTGTGCTGACCGCCTGCGCCAGCTCTAACATGCTCTACCCGCGCGAGGACAAAGAGACGGACCAGCTCATCTTCCAGTGCCGCAACTGCCAGTGGCCCACCGCTGTCGGTCCAACCTGCATCTATCGCAACGAGGTCATGGGCAACCTCATCGAAACAGCTGGTGTCGTTACAGATGTGGCTTCAGACCCGACAGTACGCCACATCCATGGGCGCATCCACTTGTACCACGCTCACCCGATTATAGCTACCTCGTGTCGAGAGAGACTGCAACAACCCGCGATGCGGAGGAAGAGAAGCAGTCTTCTTCCAGAGTCAGATGCGTAACGCCGAGACAGGCATGAAGCTCTTCTACGTCTGCTGCGAGTGCGGCAAGACCACCACTTAACGACCCGACGATTGCATTTCTGGCGTACAAGGTTGCATGGGGGCCGGAGTCTTTGCTTGGGTTGGACATTTCAAAAAGACACGAGAAGAAAGAAAAGGAAACAGGCACGGAACGAACAAGGCAGGAGTGAAAAGAGACAAGAGTAGAGTTGCATTTTGGCATTCATGCTGATGCCGAATCAGCGACCGAAGCATTATCGGTTAGACATCAAGGTGGCTGCCTTGATCCGCTGGATGTTTTTGGGATATCTCAAGAGACTCTCCTAATCGTACACGGCAACCTTTTTGCCAAAACAGAGTCGTTCGCCTGTCCCAAAACCGTGTCGCCCGAAACGCCTGTGCTATGCTCCCAGAAACCCCACACTTTTATCATGTTTTACAAGTGCATGGGAGCCAAACTCAGGATCTTGGACCATTGCATGTTGCGGAGCTCGCTTCCGACGATACCTAGACGGCGTCAGTTGATATGCGACGACCAAGGCGACAGATATGCGCACCGTTCAGTCTTGAGCCGATGGGCTCTCCTCCCTTGTTGATGAGAACGCAGGCGTTGTCGTCGAACTTGACGACACTGCCATCGGGTCTTTGGTATTTCTTTGCGGTACGGACGACGACGGCGTGTCTAATGTCGCCACGGCGGACTTTGTTGGCTGCGCTGATGGACACACTGCCTCCAGGACCAGACTCGGGACCAAAGTTGCGCTGCTTCTGCACGACGACGATGATGCGGTCGCCTAGGGAACAGCGTTAGATGTTGGCGAAGAGCAATGGGTAGGCGTAGAGGGCTGACCGATCTTTGCGGCTCTCTTCATCTTGAGCACCTTGACACACTCGACCAGGGCGGCGCCCGAGTTGTCAATGCAGTTGAGCATAGACTGGCCACCAACAGTCAGCGGGCGTGAGACATGCACACATGCAAACAACCGACCTTGAGCTGGATCATGTTTGCGACGGGCCGTTCAGGTAGTTAGTTCCTTCCTCCAACAACCACTCAGTCGCCGGATGCAAGCGATGGATGCAACGAGATTAAACTTCGCACGAATCTTGGCGGTCGGCGCGCGTCTCCCATGGCCTCTCCTGCCTTGTCCGCCATTCATGCCTCCGCTATTCTGCATTGTATTGTGACTCGGTCCAGTCTCTCGCTACCGGCTAGTCGCATCATTGTCGAGAGTAACCATGCCCATTAGGTGAAACCTCGCGCTCCTTGTCTGTTTCTTGGTGCTATTGTCCGGTCCGGCGCATTCCTCTGTTTTCATTCATCACCCTCCCTTTTCCCGTTCCTTGACTTCGCTCCTTCCGGCCAACTCTCCTGTTGTTTGAGCATTTCTCTGTTTCCTTGCACCTTCAACATGCCGGCGCGTACCCTTACCTCGGAGGACTCGATGCCCAAAAGAGGAGGCCTGACCCTGGCCCGACTCGTCGACTATGATGATCGCATCACAGATGCACTCATTGATCGCGTGAGTACTCGTCGTAATCATAAAGTGCTCCGACCTGGACACTTACCGCCTATAGGTCTACTACTGGACGACCATCCGTAAGCTACGCACCAACCGCCCTCTTGGATCCCGGGGTATCAGAGAGGACGATGTCGCACGCATCCTGCAGACTCATGTCATCTTGAAGAAGGATGCCGCCACGGCTGCCCAGCTTCTGTTACAGCTACCTGCTCTGGCCCACTACTTCAACACCCTCTCCTCCGAAGAAGAGAAGAAGCACTTTCAGGACCATTTCAGGAAATATGTCAACATTTATCTTCCCGACTGTCCATTCGAAGTCACGACCACCAACCGCTACACCATCACTACCCACGAGGCTGCGACTGTCGCCCGCAAATCCATTCGCAGAAACGAGACCATCAAATACTTGACTGGAGTCCAGGTTGCCATGTCTGAAGCCGATGAGAAGTTTCTTGGTATAAACGACTTCAGTGTCGTCATGTCCAGTCGCAAGAAGCATCCATCTCTGTTCCTTGGTCCCGCGCGCTTTGCCAACCACGATTGTAGCGCCAACGCCAAGCTTATCCCCATGGGTCACAATGGCATGTCAATCGTTAGCGCTCGAGACATTGAAGTTGGCGAGGAGATTACCGTCACCTACGGAGAGGACTATTTCGGAGAAGACAACTGCGAGTGCCTGTGTGCAACTTGCGAACGCCTACAACGGAATGGGTGGTCAAGACGACCACTAATGTCTGGGAACAACAGCGGCACACCAGGACAGTCGTCTTCTGGACAGAACAAGAGGAAGTTCACACCAGACATTATGCCTGCTGCTACAAGTCCTCCTTCGTCCAAGCGCTCGAAACTCCTCCACGTTCCATCTTCAACCCCAAAAGCGCCGCCACAGATTCCTACCATCAAAACAGAAGTCAGCATTTCCTCAACGTTGGAGGTATCACCGCAAGTTCCAACCATAAAGAGAGAGATCAGTGCTTCTTCGACCTTGCGGATGGTCGCCACCAACGACAGCGAGAGCGATACCTTGGGATCGGCATTTTTCAAGCCAAAACAAAAGCTGAAACATCGTTATGGGAAAGTTGGCCGGCCATCTAAGCGGATGCACGAAACCACACGCTCTAGCTCTCCATCGTCATCCACCACTGAAGACGTCTCACAGACATCTTCAGTCACAACAGATCCCACATCCGTTGACGAACCGGCGGCCGAATCAGACCTATCAGACCTTTCTGAGAGTTATGAATTGGACGACACTTTGCGCGAAGTCATTCAACGGAAGCCCAGACCAGTCAGGATGACAACCAGACAAAGTTCGCGGCAAAAACTCTCTATACCAATACCCACCATCGAGGGCACCGATGCAGATGTTGAAGAGGATTCAGCGGTGGATCGCAGGAAGCCTGGCGATTACACACTAACGGCTCGCCTGCTGACGAGTGCTGTGTCGCGCTGGGTCGAGTGCCGCAACTGTGACGATTATTTCATTCAGCACGAGGCCAAGCTGACGCGTATCAACTGTCCCCGCTGCGAGAGACACAGTAAACTGTATGGTTACGCCTGGCCCAAGACGGACAAGGAGGGCAAGCACGACACGGAAGAGAGAATACTCGATCACCGCACTGTCAACCGATTTTTGCATCCGAGCGAGGAGCGCACCACGAAGAAGAGTCGCAAAAGCTTGAGTCAGATGGTCTCTGAGCGAGAAAGAAGCTTGCGGGAGAGTGAAGAGGCCGAATCACAAGAAGGCAGAAGGAGAAGCAGGAGAAGGTACAGCTCATAGCGCATTATGTATTATTTGTATTGATATATAGGGCATAAACATTGCTTATATTCATCGTCTTGTCTCTCTCTTTTCATTACGACGTAAACTTGCTGAGCGAGCGGATCTTCTTGCCGTAGATGAAGAAGAGAATTGGAACTGGGAACAGGGCTACGGTCAGGAAGCCGAGAAGGGACATGGCCTGAGAGATATGTCAGCTCTGTTGGAGTGAAGATCATCAACAACCTTGTGCTTACCCAGGGAACACCAAGACGTCCGAATAAGTAGTTTGCAAACATTGGGAAACCGGCTCCTAGCCATGATCGGAAGAATGTGTTTGCGGCAATGGCGGAGTTTGCGTTGACTTTGTAGACCTGTTGCAGAATCAGCATGCAAACGTCAAGTGCTAGGGGCCGCACGACTTACGTCAATAATGTAGTTCAACCCTTGCAAGAAGATAAGCAAAACACCAGCACCGATGAAGGCTCCCGAGACGACCTGAGGCACCCAGATAATGTTTGGATTCGACGTCCCAAAATATTCCAACAGGCAGCAGAGCGCCGCCAACGATCATGGGAAGCATTCTTTCCTCTGGCACGACATCGCCGGTCTCTTCCATCTTCCTGGCAAACCTGGTCTTGGTGAAGTAGGCGATAAAGCCAGATCCAAAGGCTACTCCGACGATGATGGCAGCGAAGGGCAGGGCGCCAACGCCAGCATTCCAACCGCGTTCTTGTTGGAAGGCGATTGGATGGGCTTCGAAGCAGAGGTAGAGGAATCCGTAGATGAACCCCATGTATAGTGTCACTGCACAGGAGAGTTAACATGCTTCTGTTATAACAATGGGGAAACCATCTGCCGAGCTCTGGCATGCGCTGCTGCAATCTCGTGTAACGTACCTAATATCAAGATTGGTTCCATGGCAAGCATTTGGAAAGGCTTCAGCAAATAACGATCTCGTTCTCATCGGACTTTGCGTGGATGGCCCGATTCTTTGTAGCAAAACGGATCTTCTTTGCTCTACGTGAAAGCAAGACAGGGGCAAGAGTCTGAACTTGTCAGCAGTGTGAAGCATGTCGTAGACTTTCAGAAGGCTGCATACCTCAGCTTTCACCTTTGTCTTCACGACACACACCTACAAACCTTGATGGCACGAAGTTTCAGGTGCAGCAAATTGGGCAGGTCGGCGACGACATTGTCGCCCGTGTGAGATTTGTCGAGAGTCGAGACGGGTGTGGTCCAAGGTTGGTTTTACAAAAATCGCAGAGCCTCAAAAAATTCGTCAGTGTGGCTTGCGCCTAAAGCCCAAACTTTAGTGTTGGATCCTTCGATGAGGAAGATATGGTGATATTGTGAATGTACGATGAGCCATCTACCGTGTCAGACGAATCGGCTTAAGGCACGTTTGACGACGGATGCAAAGAATGGTTATGTGATTGGCCAAATCATTTCCAAGCAGATCTAAGACAGGGTGTCCGGGAGATGCTTGAATGCGGATATATAGTACAGGTATAATTTACATAAGTCGTCGGCGCTGAGCAGCGGGCCATAGTTGAGTACTGGGAGTTCAGAATTGAGCCGGCGTGGGTTCTGGGATTGACTGCTTCATAGCTGGGGCCTCCATGTCCACAATGGTCGCTTCTCTGGCAGGATCCGAGAAAGAGATGTCTCCACTAGCAACCTCGGAGTCGTGGATTCTGTCAAGATCTCTGAGATTCTTCTTCATGTAGCTGACGACATTTGCGACAGCAGCGGCATCAACGTTCTCGTCACCGCTGAAGACGTTTCTCCAAACAGCAGTAGCAAGGACAGCGTCACCCTTGACCAAGCCCTCGTCGTAGGCGGCAAGCACACCGCGCCATTGCACAAAGAGATCCTTGAGGTACTTGTTGCGCACACTGCGAGCGGCGATGTTGTGCAAGGCTGCCATACGATCTTCGGCGGCGTAGAAGTAGTGATCGAGTAAGTTCTGGTGCCAATGGTGGGCGTGCTGTTGGGGGAACATCCTCAGTCGTACCGTGACGAGATACATGTGCAGGAAGGTGATTTGGGCCCAGGTGTTGAAGGTTGGGGTCAGACCCAGCTCTATCAAGAGGTTAGCCAGCCGTGTATTGAGATCAGAAGTGTAGAAGCGAGCATTACCTTCGTACCACCAACCTGAGCCAACGCCCAGGTCCTCTCCCTTTGGCGACCTTAGCGGTTCCTCACCTTCAGCGACAGTAGGCATGGTGTACTCTCCAGCGCGAGCACATGCGCGAAAAAGGTCCTCGGTAGCGCCGTAGGCGACATATGGTTCTGTGGCAGCCTTCATCTGCTTTTGTGCTCGCATGCGCTGAGCGAACTTCTGCATGGTCGACGCATCTGGTCCATCCTGACCCTTTCCCGCTTCGAGACGGCTGGCAGTAGTCGTGAAGGTACGTCCCAGAGATTGGCTACGAGGCGAAAGACGGCTGTGAACGATGCGACCCTGGGAAAAGCGTGGTCAGAGGCTGCTTGACTGTACCAAGGGAGCAGACTCACGTTGATCTGGCGAGAAGAAGCTTGTCTCAATGCGCGGACGCAGCTGTTGCAGACGTTGTTGGAAGCCATTGTATGGTGGTGCTATGTTTGGTGCTTGTACGAGTGCTTGTATGGGCAAAATTTCATGACCGACACATGCAGCTTCCACATGCTCCCCCAGACGATGCATCCCCCGACCGCTGACGACATCAACCACATCATCAAAGCATTCAATGGCCAAATCAATTTCACTGCATTGCAAACGAACATTTCATGAAAGCAAAAACACCAATATGCATAATGAATGAAGCTCGTCACTAGATATGTTCAAAATCCCAGTCGCCTTCGCTTTTTTCGCCCAAACCCACTTTGACGCCCTCCTAAACTTTCATACAGCGAAGGTTAATCTATCTTGTCAAACAGCCAGCGCTTGACAAGGGCCCGGTCATATAATAGACCAATCATTGAATCATCTCTGTGTCGTCTTAGCGTTTGTCTGATAGAAAGATCCACTGTTACTCACGCGTCCTCTCCGCTGGCCACCACCACCAACCTGGCCTTGCTGTTGGGGATAGTAACCTACAGGATACTGATATCCACCCATGCCCACATTGGGGTTGAATCCTGGTGGAGCGAATCCATTCTGTACAACATGTGCACCAGGGCCGGCAATGGGTGAAGCATTGAGGCTTCCTCTTCCATAAGGGTCCATCATTTGAGGCCCCCCTGGCCCGAAGCCATTCATTGGAGGGTAGAATCCGCCAGGGCGCTGAGCCGCCGCGTGCTGTTGAGCGAGCATAGCCTGCTGATACTGCATTTGCTGAGGTGTGACCGGCGAAATGTTCGACATTGCCGGACTATGAGTATAAGCCGGAGTCATGAGACCTGAGTTTCCATAGGGGTCGAATGCGTTGGAGTCTATACTGGCCGTCCGTTGGAGTGCAGGTCCCATCATGTGCTCGAGCGGCTGTTGAGGCGCCATGCCTCCATACTGCTGACGGCCATAAACGCTCTGGCTGTCGAGATGGGCCATATGCCCGTTCAGACCAGGACCTCTTGACAATGATCTAGTCTGGCTAGCATCACGGCTGGCCGATGCTCCTCCATGACGGGTCGAGAGACCAACTTCGTCCATCAATCGCTTGTAACCCTGCTGGGGTTGTGCCTTGAGGCGGAGCAACACGTTACGGACATTTTCCAAAACCTCTGGACGCATCATCTCGTCCAGGAAAGGAGTGGTGAGTACTTTGAAGATGAACGTCGCTCCGCAAGCCGAATCGCTGAGGACGTCCTGCAGAACAGTATCGTTGGGCGAGAAGAACAAGGCACGAAGAACCGCTTCGCGCGCGTCTGCTTCACTTCTCTGGTTTATGATCTTCAGCACGGTAAGGTATGCAACCTTGTGTGTGCACAAATGGACCAAGTGAGGTATAAGTCGCGGAGCCAGCACAGATCGGCGGCGAGGGAAAGTGCAGGTGTCCAGGAACCAGGTCAACAGCAAAGCACCGTTGGTGTTGGTTGCAAGCTGTACACTGTGAAGAGCGATGGCAGACGCCAACATTCTCTGTTGGTCCCTCGAAGCAAAGTGGCTTTCAAGACAAGCTCTTATGGCGCGAGCACCGAATCTGCCCTGGGCAACCTCCCACAGTCTTTGAAGCATGGCGTCGAAGATGAAATCATTGCCGGGAGCCTGGAAACGCAAGCAGCACTGGATAACGTAGTTACCATATTGGTCCAGGAACAATGCCAGTGTATAAGGGCGCAATGCATCCACGATCATGTTGACCTGGGTGGGTGTCTTGGCAACATCGATAATCTTCTGAGCAGCCCAAGTGCCGTTCTTGTGAACACCAATCTCGGCTAGATGGGGAGCAATCTCGCGTAGCATGGCCTCCTTCACAGGTTCCGAGCAGTATTCAAACAACTTCTGTACAACCGTGTTACCTAGATAGTCAGAAGCAAGTTCGGCAATCTCAGGTAGCATATCCATGGCGATATTTTCAATTTCAGCAGGCGAGCAACTGTTGTTGTCGATGCGCTTTCTGATCTCGCGCAAGCGAGGGGCATCATGGACACGATTTGGGCTAGACTCTGGAACACCAGGGATCTCAGGATGATAAAGGTCATAGCTGATAGCTTGCTCAACGTTGGCGTTGATTCTGACCTGTTCCTCCTTGTTGGCACCAAGTTCCTGAATGATACCGTAAATTTCGCTGCGCATATCACGCAGGTTTGGAGTGAGCAAAGCGGCAGCTGCAGTCTCTGCATTGATGTTGATTGGCTTGAGTCCAGCCGAGTCACCTGCATTGCCGACTTGGTTGTCGCGAGCGAAAGGGTCAGGACTGGGAGAGTGGAACGAGCCAGGTGCACCGGGAGTAACCGTGTTACTTGGGACCTTTGCGTAGCCAATGCGGATAGGACCAGCTCCAGGGAATATCTCCTTGTTATTAAGCTGAGACTTGGCCTGAACAGCGCTCTCCAAAGTTTCAAAGTTTACGAAACCACAACTTTTGTGGGTAAGGACCCTGGTAGATTCGATAGGGCCAAAGTTACCAAATATAACATTCAAGGAAGAAACGGTAGTCGAGGGTGGGATATTTCCGAGCCAAAGCGCACGTGTTGGGTTCTCGAGAAGGCTATCGTCAGAGATGTCAAGCATTGGCTTTTGATCCAGGTGCATCTGCTGCACGGCGTCGGTTAGTCCACTGTAGTCGAGGCTTTCGTGCTCTTGAAAGTCGGATGCGGAAATGCTGTTGTCCAGGCGTGAAGGGGTGGGGATGTAGTTGCGAAGAAGCCTGGACGAAGGAGAGTCGAGAACACCTGCGGTCCTCGCACGAGGCCTACTGGCACTGGCCAGGTTGGTGAAGGCTTGGACCTCGAGGTTGTGCTGACGGACAGCCTCCTGAACAGCCAGAGCCTGAGCGGCAGTGATGTCTGCACCAGACGGGACGCCGTACATGCTTGCATATGCATCATAATCATCTTCCTCATCATCGGCATACTTTTCCTTGGCGTTGACGGAATAGGATCTGAAGCGATTCGCATTCCTGTTATAAGCATTCAGAGCGGCAAGGTCGGCAATTGTTGGACCCGGAATGCCTGTTTGACCGCCACCAATCATGTTAGAATGATGTGGTCTGCCAGGCTGGGGAGTATCGACAAGGCCAAGATAGTCCAAGGTCTTGACATCATTGTCGTTGAAAGAGTCACGCGAGGAATGTGCAGGTGACGAGGGGCCGTCAGAAGAGCGGATGCTCTGCAGTGTGGATGCTCTCTCTCGACCAGAAGTCCACCCGTTGGAAAAGTAAGGTGGTCCGAAGCCGCCGGGTGTGTTGTTGAGAAGAGCGGGACGCTGGGGCATAGAGCCCGCTCTCAAGCGAGAGAGCAGCGACTTCTGGGAAGGGTTGATGGCAGAGGCCGTGCTCGTGCTCGACTCTGGAGGTGTACCGATGCTGGCCTGAAGAGGGCTGGTAGAAGGGGTCGGACGCGAGGTCTTGGGAACCAATGACGGCTGAGACGATTGGTGGCCGAGGGTACCGACAGGAGGGACTCGCGATGGCACGGTGCCTGCTCGCATGCGGCGACCTGTGGCGGGTGCCGTGGATAGATCGGTGGCGGATTGATCGAAGTCTGGGAAACTGTCGCTGCTGGGAGACTCTGGAATAGTCTCGCGAAGAGGAGTAGAATGGCCGCTGCCTGAGGTTGGGGGACCCCAGATCTGTGGGCTCACGCCTTCCTGAGCCTGAATCTCTCGAGCTCTGTCGCATTTATTGTCAGTCATTGTGGCTCTCGATATGTTTGGTAGAGGATGTCACCTTTTGCTGAACAGACGACTACCATATTCTTTTGAAGGAGAGCCAGCTCCAGACCTGTTGATCAAGCCAATAGCACCGGCAGAGGCCAAGCTGTTGCCCAGCGGATATCTCAAGCCTGAGCCCGAGAGAGGCTCGTTGGGTGAATTGGCAGTAGTGGACGAGGCCGAGCGAGATTGATAGCTGACTTGCGGCAGGTTGTCAAGGTTGATCTTGTGTTCGGCACGGGTGGGATGAGCCATGACTATGTGGACGCAGCAGTATGATGTAGTGCTGGGCTGGTTTGCCAGAAACCGAAGTGCGCTGGAGGGTCCAGTCTAGCTGGTTGTCGTGGATGCGTGAGACTTGAGGGGCTGTAGACTCGAACGTGTCAATCGAAGCGGGCGACAATGTACAATCTAGGGCGGCGATGAGGACAGCGTGTCAAAGCTTGCGGGCAGAACAGCTGGGGCTTCCGAGACGGAACGGGGAGATACAGTAGCAGTCCTAAGGGAGAGGGACAGAGTGGGAACAGATGACGCGTGCCTCGATGAGAATAGTATGAATGCGAAGGTCTTCAGGGGAACGCGAGCCAAGAAACGGGCTGGAGAAGCCACTCGGAGCGCTGGATGATGT
This sequence comes from Aureobasidium sp. GC_Fusr_1, assembly GCA_026538705.1. Taxonomy (NCBI): domain Eukaryota; kingdom Fungi; phylum Ascomycota; class Dothideomycetes; order Dothideales; family Saccotheciaceae; genus Aureobasidium; species Aureobasidium sp. GC_Fusr_1. The sequence goes on along the minus strand of JALPCE010000047.1, from coordinate 40,576 downwards.
CGAGTGTAGAGCGTCGGGTCGATGCTATGCAGACGCAGATGTGGATGCGGATGCAGATGCAGATGGGCTCGATGCAGAAGATTGCACAAAGAATATGTACTGAGAAACGAAGGACGCACCGAGTGGGAGAAGCAGCGTGTGGAGATGTCAGAGGTGCAGCGCAGCACAGCTTTTGTCAACTTCCATCGAGTGTGGGGTTGTCTCTGACATCGCTTTGCAACCATCTTCCTCGCTGTTGCATGGCAGTTTCACGACTAGATCCGTCATGTGGCCTTGCAAAGATTAGGAAAACTTTCACATTCGTTGCATATCCCTAGCCCAACTCGTTCGAGCAAGCGCTAGACAACGACCATTTGACCATGCTTATATGTAAACAAGGACCGAGATCTGTTCATCCAGGCGGCTCTGATACATAGCTATGAGTGACCATACATCCTCTAGCCATCTTAGTGCAGCTGTCTATCAAGCAGACTCTGAAGATGGTCCAGAGATTTTGGCTCTGCCCAAGTCTTGATTTCAATCCCTACTGCTCCTGCCATTACTGTCAGATCCCGCATGATATCATGTAGACTCTCGTCCTCTTCATCGTCAGCACTCATACCGAGTCCAACAGCCTTTAACGAATTGAACTCTCCAGAAGCTGCTATCAATTGTTTGACGAAGGGCAACACACTCTCATGACAACTACGAATGCTGAAGACCTCAAGAGTACGCGGGAGGTTGTCCAAAGATGAATGAGGAGGGTCATCCTCTAAGGATGTTACTACAGCATCAAGGTCGAGGACCCGTAAGTTCTCGAGAGAGCGGATGTTGAAAGGTGTTGCCGTGGTTATAGATGACCATCCACGTGGAAATATCAACGAGAGGTGTTCTAGTGACTCGCCGAAGGTAGCTAGCAATTCCACGAATTCGTCTCCGAGCTCTGCCTCATAGTGTGGGTTGTCACCGTCCCGCTCCGAGCCAGGAAATGCGACCTTCAAGGAGCGCAGAGATGTGCACGACTCGACCAGAACCCCAATACTGGCAACTGCAACGAAACAATTATCAAGCCTCAAACAGCGAAGATGATCCAGTGGCAGGCGATAGAACTCTTCGTCACAATCAAACCCTTGCTCATCCTCAAGGTCATAGCCAGCAAAAGACTCGAGTGTAGGAAGTGTAAGCAGGCTGACACATTTCTCGAGCGAAACTCTCTTTGACTGAGGTGAAGGGGATTGTACTCTCAAATGCTGGAGTTGGTTCAAGAGTGGTCGCGGATTGTACACCTGCGAAAGAAATCGTGAAGACCCAGGACTGGACTGTCTTCGCAACTTCAGAGACTGCGGTCCAAGGAATTTGTCGCACAAATCCTGGAGGAGACCAAAGTCTTCTCCAGTAGGGTCCAGATGGAGATAGCGCAATGCAGGCACCAAAATCAAAAGCAGAGCAACTTGCGCTCCTTCTGATCCCCTTGTGAGATGCCACTCCCACTCAGCCCACTGTGTAATGCCTTGCGCCCCAATCTTAGCAGGCGCTGGGTCGGGAACTCTCATAATCGCTGCAACAAAGAGATCAGCCATATTGGGGTCCAGAGGCGGCTCGTCCGTTTCATTCTCGCTATCACTGTCACCTTCGCTCGTATCAGTTGATTCTTCTGCTTCTTCTTTCTCGTCTCGGTAGCTCTCAATACGCAGGCATTCTACCTGAGCAGCAAGATCGGGTCGCTCAATCAAAGTGCGAATGAAGCTTGCCAATTGTCTGCGTGACTTTGCATGATTTTGCCGATATTCCTCTTGGGTGGTCTGTTCTCGATTCATGAGTCCGGTGCTCGTTGAAGTCCCAAGCTTTACAAAGGTACGGTATAGACGTGGTTGGGCAACTGCGCGCAGTTGACTGGAGACCAAGCACAAGTTCCATAGCGTCTGTTGAATCTCCCGATATTCTGCAAGATCTTCTGTCGTTTTGACATATGGCACAGCGAAAGAGTTCACAATGAGCAATAGGAGCTCATCTGGAAGGTGAAGCATGGTAGAATGCAATGATGCTCGGCGAACAGGATTCACAACTGTCTGGTTGACTGACAGCGTCGAAAGAAGACCGTGCTTGTTTCATGACACTCGGAATTCAAAATCGATGTTTGGCACGCGTCCAACACGAGGCCGAGGTGAATGTAACATTCGGAATGTTGAGATAAGCAGGTGTCTAGCTGCAGCTTTGACATAGTGTTTTGTTCTTGCGGAGGTTCGTAACATGATATATACAGAAGCTAGGGGTAGAGGCAATTTAGTCACCTCGGATTCATCGGACATTATAAACCCGTTCAGACACTAATCGCAAAGTGTTTCTGCGGTCGACACTGTTGTTGGAGAAGGCCAGACTCTTTCATGATTATCGAGATCAGCCATTATACCAACCACGAGCACCAATGGCTGCTCCATTTCCGCCAATCCCACGATGAGGAATCAGCGGTTCGGTGATGTTGAACGCTTGTATCAAGTGCTGCCAGGTGCTGTAGTCTATGCTGAAGACAGCTTGATGCCGCATGGAGCTCTTTTCACGCTGTTGTGCTACTGTTTGTGGTATCGATGGTACTGGATGGTGTTAGAAACTCAATATTTCGCCAGTCTCGTCGAAGCGACTTACCCAGGGTAGGCAGTCCATTATCATCCATCTCTAGACCGACGTTGCCTTCCTTTATCAGAAAGCTGATGTAGAAGATGTTTTCCACAGTTTGACCAAAACTGTGGGGGTTGATAGCGAAGTCAAACAGACTCGGTCCAGAAGTAGGAGTAATTCGATGTCGCTTCATCTCTGCTAATGCTTGGTCGTCATCTAGTTCGCCGAAGGCTTCTACTGCGGCCATAGCGGTCGCGCAATGGTCGTCAAGGATCTTCTTGATGTTTTGACATAGTGTTGTCAAGGCATTGTTCTCATTGGTTTGGAGGTCTTGTTCAGTAAGAGCCTCTGGCCGGACTTCCTTGATGGTGAAATCTTTTCGTTGGCGAGCACGACGTTGAGTCTGAGCACGAACTTTCTTCTGGACAGACAGCGGACCAAGTAAAAAGCTTGGAGCAGGTGGTCGCAAGTTGTAAGGAAAACAAGCGTGTGTTCCGAGATGGGCCCAATCAAGAACATCGTTGGGGTCCTGATCTTCGTCCTCCTCGTCGTCATCGTCATCGCCGCCACGACGGCTCAGCCTTTGTCTGCGGCGTTGCATTGATGTGGCAGAAGCGTTGGCCTGGTCGTTCCTCATGAACATGATGCATTTCGAGACGAATTCGTCAACATCGACACCAGTAGAGTTGTCGCCGAGGGTGAGCTGAGCGGATGCCTTCAATAGCATATCGGAGATACCGACGAACAAGCGGGAGTCGACAGTCGCGTCCGATGTTTGCTTGACGCCATTGAAGACTTCATTTGCTCGATCAATGACGGACTCGAGCCGACCACCGTCTTGAAGGTAAACATCTCGGTTCTCTGGCAGATGTTAGTCTGAATGCCAGTGAGAGTAGGATATACAAGAACGAGCACCATTGAACTCGCGCTCCAGGGCACGGGACTTCTTTTTTACTTCCTGGCGCTCATGCTGGTCTTGGGTAGGATCGTAGAAGCGTGATTCATCGGGTTCCTCATCGTTGGCAGCGGAATCAGTAGGACGAGGCTGAGTTCTCCTCCTCTTGGCAGAGTGAGAATCAGATGTGGACGACTGCATGCGGCCTTTTCCTTTATCGCGAGGAGCTGAAGTGACCTGGTTTTCTTTATCGGACGAGAGATTCGGAGAAGAAGGCGCGACGGAAGAGGGACCAGCGGGAAAGTTCGATGAAGGGGCGGGAGTGTCGGAAGGGCGTTGATTTACACGAGCCATCGCTCAGCGAGAGTTGCGACAGTGAACAAACAGATAGGTGACGACCAGCAGATGCAGCAATTCGACCAGGCAGGCAGAGCAAGATCGCGTCTTGGGGAAGCTGCGAACAATTAAGGTACACGCGACGGGCACGCGTTGGGCCAGTCAGGCAAGAGCGGGTAAGCATCACGACGGCTTGGCGTATCGATCGTCATAGCCAAGTGCTCCGACAGTTGGATCGAGACGAGACCATCTTGCATGGCTCGTTGTTTTTGTATCCTCTGACCACTTTCTCTCCTTTCCGTCGCGACACACACAAACATGAGTCTTCGCGCACCTCTCGGTCTCTCACGGCGGGCATTGCCTGCCCAGATCGCAAAGTATGCCGCCACGCAGCAACAATCCATGGCTACTGTCGTGCCGCCTGTCACCCAAGACAACACTGGCTCCAAGGGCCCCACCGCCATGGTCTTTATGAACATGGGCGGCCCTTCGACTACTGCCGAGGTCGGCGACTTCCTCAGCAGGTTGTTTGTGAGTTTGCCATCTCGTCTTCTTTAGTCTCTATCAGCTGCTTACTCGCAATCAGGCAGATGGCGACCTGATTCCTCTCGGCAGACTGCAAAACTACCTCGGTCCTCTCATCTCCAAGCGCCGTACTCCCAAGATTCAGAAGCAATACGCTGCAATTGGCGGCGGTTCGCCCATCCGCAAATGGTCCGAGTACCAGAGCTCCGAGATGTGCAAGATCCTCGACAAGATCTCGCCCGAGACCGCCCCTCACAAGCCTTATGTCGCTTTCCGCTACGCCGCCCCCCTGACCGAGGAGATGTATCAGAGATTGTTCGATGATGGTTTTGGTAACGGGAAAGGAGGCAGAGCTGTCGCCTTCACCCAATACCCGCAGTATTCGTGCAGCACCACTGGAAGCTCCTTGAACGAGCTATGGAAATGGCGTCAGAGACTGGAGACCAAGCGTGCAGGCGGTGAGGTTGACGAGGCTGGCGCCATCACCTGGAGTGTCATTGATCGCTGGCCTTCGCACCCTGGCCTCATTGAAGCCTTTGCTCAAAACATCGAGGCCAAGTTGCTCGAGTATCCCGAGGAGACAAGAAAGGACGTTGTGCTGCTCTTCTCGGCTCACTCCCTGCCCATGAGCGTGGTCAACAGAGGCGATCCATACCCAGCCGAGGTGGCCGCTACCGTCTACGCCGTCCAACAGCGCTTGGGCTTTAAGAACCCTCACCGTTTGGTCTGGCAGTCTCAGGTCGGGCCTTCTGCCTGGTTGGGTGCCCAGACCAGTGACACCGTGACAAACTTCGTCAAGAGAGGTCAGAAGGATCTCATCCTCATCCCTATTGCCTTTACCTCGGATCACATCGAAACCCTGTTCGAAGTCGATCAGGAGATCATCCACGAAGCCAACGAATTGGGCGCAGAAGGTCGTGTGAAGAGAGCAGACTCCCTGAACGGCAGTCCTGTTTTCATTAGAGGTCTGGCCGAGCTTGCGAGAGATCACTTGGCGAGTGGCGATATTGGCAGCAGGCAGTTGGGATTGAGGTGTCCTGGCTGCACCAGCCAGAGATGTCTGGAGACCAAGAAGTTCTTCATGAAGCAAGAGGCGTTGCTTTAATCGCAGACCTGATATGATTAAAACTTTGTAACCCTAGGAAAATCACGATACCCTTTTGTAACTATGTCTGTTTGGGCCTGTATAATCCCATGTTGTTTCTAGCCTATGGCAAGATCTGATTCCTCACATGAGATCTGATTTCTCGCTTAAGCTTGTCACTCTCAACCTCCTCTAAGAAAATATATTAGAACAAATCAGGGGAAATTGCTGTATAATTGGTCACTATTAAATTATTTACATTGCTTCAATGCTTTGCAGCTGTATTCTCTTGAACGACAATCATGAATCTTCGTCTGCTGCGACCTTCTCAAGATAGACATGTGGTCGGATGAAGAAACTGAGCACAAACGCCAGGCCGAATGTGGCCGTGAGGCAGACAAACACGGTTTGCGTAAACCTTCCGACAGTCGCCGAGTATATAGCATTGAAAATGGTAGGAGCGATAACTCGGGCCAAGGCATGTAGAAGTCCAGACGCACCGAGCAGTTGGCCGGTCTTCTCATGGGGAACATGCTTGGTTAGCGCTGACTGAAGAGTTGGCGAGCCAATACCTCCGATGCTTGCTATGCTGCCGGAGAGAATCATCAGCGGCCCGGTACGAGCGAGGGTATATCCAAGGTATCCCAAAGTATCGAAGAAGACGGCGACGCGGACGACGACAAGATCGAATGTATCACTACCGGAGCTACGCTGCTTGGTCTCGCTTGCCTTGCCGCGAACATATCGTGTGACCAGCGGTAAGACGACAATAAGACACAAGACTCTGCAAGTGTTGACAATGGACAAGAAGATACCAGACTCGAACGACTCCCAGTTGAATTGGTAGCGGGCGTAGATGACAATGATTGTCATGCTTCCCATTGCAACACCAAACAAGATGGTATCAACAGCAGCTAAGAGCACAAGGTTGCGTCTGAGCGCAGGTGAAGAACCCTCGCCGGTAGGCCACAGGATCTTGAGCGGCTCCAGGATGTTGACAGCTCGGACCCGATCGATCCAGTCGGAAGAGCCCCTTTGAGCCTTGTCTTCTTGATGCTTCACCCGAGCAGTATGCTGGCGACGCTGAGAGAGTGATTCGGGGACACAGAAGGCGATGAAGAGGATGAAGGCTGCGTGTACAGCAAGCGAAGCATAAAAGATGGACAGGATCTTTCCTGTAGCCTTAACGATAAGTCCTCCGAGGATAGGTCCCAGTGCAATACCAGTGAAGAGACAGCCATGGAGATAACCAAAGGATATGTTACGGCGGGCCGGAGGAGTGCAATCGGTAGCATAGGCATTGGCGATGGCCATGGCGGCAATGAAGGAGCCAGAAAGACCATCGAGGGCATAACCAACCAGAATCCAATTGACAGGGAAGGTCTCGGGCTTGGTAGCAGCCATGATGATCAGGGCATCGCCTGCAATGATGCCCATACTTGTCAGGGCGAGGATCTTTGTGCGGCCAAAGCGATCCGAAAGAGCACCCAGCTTCGGGCTGGTGATGGCTGAGAGGAGTCCAGCAATCAGGTTTCCGTACAGGGTGAATTGTGCGACCCTGGCCTGCACTTCTGGAGATCTGCACTGAGGGTTCTCACCCTCGAACAAGATGGGCAAGAAAGAATGGCCGGGATTCTTGGTCTGCTGCTCGGACATGTATTCGCGACAAATGAGGTTGAGGATGAGGTTGATTCTTGGGGATATGATGCCACCGAAGGCCAGAGTCATGACGAAGAAGGGTGCCAGGACAAAGTAGATGGAAGGCTTGCGGTACCATGGGAGGTGGTCGAAGTCGGCGACACCAGCCCATTCGTGGCCTGAACCAGCATCACTCGGTCTTCTTTGGCGGAATTCGGAGGGCAGCAATGGGTCCTGCTCGTCTGTGGCCACTCGTGAATCTATGCCTCCTCTTGCAACAGTAGTGTTCTCTTCACCCGAATGGGTGCTAGCCGGCCGTGACCTGGAGACGTTGGCCTTTTTCGATCTGATTTCGGCTTCGCCAATGAAGGCTGCATCCGTGTCGTTGTCCATGTTGCCGCCCTCGGGTGGTCAAGGTGTGCCGGGGTTTGGCGACGAGTCGTGGTGGACGGGAGGGTTTGCAAAGTCGCAACGGAGACTCGAGGCACAGGGGAGAATCAAAGGATGCTAGGATTGGTAATCCCTCAGGGAAACTCTCTGAGCGCGGCAGCTGGTCAACATCCTGATCCCTAGCTTTCCTTTCGATGCACCTTTACCCAGATAACGACGCGGGCCAATGGTCCCCCGAAAGTCTACACGTAATGATCCGCACATTTCTTTCACACGCGAGCCTCGCTTTCGCCAACCGCTGGAGCCGCATCGCAAACAAACTTGATTGTCTCGCACACTGTCGTGCTGATGACCATGATTCGACCACTGCTTCTCTGTGTCAGCAGCCCATTCACTGCTTCAACGCTGCCTGTATCTCATCTGGTACTCGTTGAGGCTCTGCATCTCCCATCTGGTTTGTGGCGCACCCTCATGTACCATGACGCGCTGCTGGCTGCCATCGGCATGTCGGCCACCGAGGCCCGATCAAGAAGCAGCCGTGGTGACCCTGGCTGTCTTTGAACCGAGTATGAAAATCAGACTCGATTCCAATAATTTTGTCATGTACTGAAGAATATCACACTGTAACATGTAGATGCATGATAGCTTCGAGGATAGAGTCTAGTCCCCAGAGAGAACGTCGTGTCAAAGGATCTATGGCCACAATCCTGTTTCGATAACAATTGTGCATTTCTTTTTTTCTAATCCACCATTGTTACCCAGATTTGCAGGATCAAGATAGTTTGGAGCGTCCAAGGAAGAACAATGTTGGTCGAAACTTGCGTAGATGAACATGCACAACATATACAACTACCCGTAGGCAGCATATTACCAAGTCTCTTGCTTATAACGGCCATCTTTTTCCATCTGATCAAGATACCCGTTTGCCTTTTCGGCCTCCATTTGGCCATGTTCTCTAAGCACATCTGACAATGCCTCACGGACCCCTTTGGGCATGTTTCCAGAGGATCCACAGACATACACCTTGCCTCCATCTCGCTCGAGCACTTGGTAGACAAGACTCGCTTGTTGACGAATCAAGTCTTGAACATATGTCCTCGGCTTGTCTTGGTCGCGCGAGAACCCAGGGAATACAGTGAGGCCTTGACCTGTAAGATCCTGCCATTCGTCGCGGAAGAAGTAATCCGCTTCCTCTTTGCGGCAGCCGAAGAACAACACACTGGGCTGCCTCGAGCCACTCTCTCTTGCCCATTCCAAGCGCTCATAAACCATCGATCGCATTGGCGCAACACCCGTGCCTGGGCCGATCATAAGCACAGGTGCGTTGACCTCGTCTGGGCTCACATTCAAGTAGCCTGGTTGGATCGTGAGGCTAAGTTGTTGTCCGGCCTGCAATATTGCGATATAACGAGTGCAGACCCCGTAGCGCTTCCGTAGTTTGATGATGGGATTAGGAGGGTTTGCGATTGCTACAAGCAACTGCACTCTGGTATCACCATCTCCAAAGCGCTTCAAGCGGCCTCCACTTGCAATACTGAATTGACGGCCCCTCATGACTGGGATTATGTTCAGAGCGTATTCCCAAGGGATCTTGACGCTCGGAAATTCAGGCATTATCTCAAGAATGGTTCGCTTTGGTCGAGTTGTATAATCCCATAACTCATCAATCAGCTCAGGGTTAGCTAATTCCAGAATACGTTCTTTCTGGTAACTCTCATCTTCGTTGCCTTCCTTGGTAAAATGTGCCAGCGAGGCAAAGAACGTCCTCCGAGGTATTGAGAGTATGTCCAGGTAGTTCGTTAATAGCTCGCGCATTGTGAAGTTCAACTTCTTCGAGTCAAGATATCTGAGAGGCGAGGGTGTGTAAGTAGCCAAATCAAAAACTTCTGCCGTGGGAACAAGCTCCAAAGGTGTATCGGCCATAGATTCCCAGCCCATACATTCGATGAATTGGTCCACGTCCTTGGGAAAGTTCTTAGGATATATGACAGCGACAGCGCCAGGTCCGTAATCAATATCAGGAGGCACACGGAAGTCTAAGAGCCGCACATCTTGACTGTGATCAGAAGGAGTCAGACGTGTGTTCGCTATCAGGTCGGCAGTAACACTGTCTCCAATCGGCAGAAGGTCATTTGTTGGTGGAGTGTCCAAAGTAAGAGGCCCAGAAGAGTTTGCGGCTCCATCGTAAGTAGTGCTGCTACCATTGGTCTCCCTGGTAGAGATTCTGAGACACCATTTGGGCTTTAGGAAAACGTCCTCGGCAATGATATCCTGTCCTTCAGGCAAGGGGAACTGTTGTAAGAGTCCTTGCTTCAGATCCACAATCCATGCACGAAACTCGCCGTTATGACCCTCTGGGTGTTGCTCATTGCCTTCTCCGCGTGCACAGAACAGCTTCGCACCCAACTGTAGCATACGATTGTGTAGCATGCGATGGGCAACATTATATTGTGGATATGAGCTGTCCCCTAACCCAAAGGTGGTGAAATTGACGCGTCTTAGAACGCCTGGTCGAAGCTGACTGCTCAACAAGACTTTCCAGAAAGAGCGAGCATTCTGTGGAAACTCGCCCTGGCCAGTGGTGGATATAGCTACTATGATGATGGTATGCTTGAGTAGATCACGCTATCGAAGGTCAGAGAAGGCACAGCTAGTAACAATAGAATGGCACACACAAGTTCTATCGAGTCAAGATCTATGACAGTAGTATCAAAACGCAGACGCTCGGTCAAGCGAGCAATCTCTTGAGCAACATCTTGAGCATTGCCTGTCTCTGAACCGTACAGGATCAAAGCAGAGCGAGGCTTTGCAGCAGTTTGCCTGCACCAGTCAGAGCAGGTCCCCGTAGAGGATGTGTCATTGGCAATCACCTTTTTGCAGGAGATTGTCCAGTTACCGCAGCAGCGTGTCCGGAGACACCATTTTCAGGGTGTGTCATGCAGTAGTGCAGTTGTCGCGTGTCGTCAATTTATGAAGACAATGTATATGAATGCGTAGTCCAGATTGTGAACCGAAGTGAAAATCCTCGCACAGAGTCTGAGCAGAGTGATGGCTCATCCTTGAGGCGACTTCTAGGTCCTTCCTTCCCCACGACGCCAGCAAGTTACGCCAGCCAAGACAGGACGTGGACCCTGCTGAGCAGCGACTGCCGAAATTCAAGCGGCGAGAAGTCAAGCCACCTAGTTTACGAGACAACAACACCTTCCATTAACTCCACCTACCACACAGCAAAGTGACAAACTTTCCACCCTCTCCTCATTCCCAACACCACGAATCGGGCACCTAGCTACCCAGAACTCTCCCTCGTCAAGCCAGTTTCCACCACAACAGGCGGTCTCGACAATCCAACCAACCTCCCCAGACCTCACAGCTCCAGCGTCATCCACCTACCAACGTCATAATGTCCGTCGAAGCTGCCACCGCCCAAATGGCAAACACTACCATCACCGAGCCCACCTCGACCGCCGAGGGTGCTTCAGTCGGAGCCGGCGGCGACAAGCCCATCAACGCCTCTCAGAACGAGGCCGTCATCGCCAGCGCCGCCGAGGGTAGAAGACTCTACATTGGAAACCTCGCCTATGCGACCACTGAGGGAGAGTTGAAGGATTTCTTCAAGGACTACCTTGTGTGAGTCTCCTCGCCGTCTTGATCATGGTCTTCACCCCCCTGACTTCAGCTACAGCGAGACCACTTCCATCCCCACCAACCCCCGTACCACTCGTCCTGTCGGCTACGCCTTCGTTGATGTCTCAACTCCTTCTGAGGCCGAGCGCGCCATCAGTGAGTTGAACGGCAAGACCATCCTTGACCGCAAGGTCTCCGTTCAGCTCGCTCGCAAGCCCGAGCCTGCCCAGGAGGGTAATGAGAGTGCCGAGCCTGCTCGCCGTCGTAGCTCTACTCGCGGTCGTGGTCGTGGCCGCGGTCGCGGTGGCCGTTCTGGCCGTGGTCGCGTAAGTCATAACGCACAGCCTCCATTTTGGACCAAAAACTAACAAGCATAGGGTCGCAACGCCGATGACCAGGCCACCGACGCACCTGCCGACTCGACTGATGAGCCCACCAACGTTCCTGGCCAGGTCCTTCCTCTGACCGAGACCACCAACGAGGCTCTTTCTGCCGCCCCTGGTGACAAGGACACCATGACCGTTAACCCCAGCAAGACCGGCAAGACTGACGCTCTTCGCCCTCGCAAGCAGCGCGGTCCTCCTGAGGATGGCGTTCCCTCCAAGACCAAGGTCATGGTCGCTAACCTCCCATACGACCTTCGCGAGGAGAAGGTGAGCTGCTGAAACCAAAATGTGTCGCGTGACCATTATGCTAATCCGTCTTGACAGCTCCTTGAAATCTTCGCCGAGTACAAGCCCACCTCAGCCAAGATCGCTCTCCGTCCCATCCCTCGCTTCATGGTCCGCAAGCTTCAAGCTCGCAACGAGCCTCGCAAGGGCCGCGGCTTTGGCTTCGTCACTCTCGAATCCGAGGAGCTTCAGCAGAAGGCTTGCTCCGACATGAACGGCAAGGAGATTGAGGGCCGTGAGATCGCTGTCAAGGTCGCCATTGACAGCCCTGGAAAGGAGGACGAAGACCCCAACGCTCCCATCGAGGGTGAGGCCGAGACTGACGGCAAGCCCTCTACTGCCGAGGGATCTGCCAACACCTCCGCTGCCGTCGCCGAGTAAATCGAAACTACCGAGCACGACTGGCCGAGCACACCTGGATGCCAGACGTTGGTCTGAAGCACCACAAGAAGCACCACAAGAAGCACCAAGCATTAAGGCGGCCGTACAAATCGAAGCATGACCTAGGTGCGGCGTCAAGTTGACTGCTAAGATTTGTTGAAGCCGGTTGCGCAAAAGATATGATTTCCACATGACATTTATATGCCCTACCCTTCCTTCTCTATTCTACATGGTAACTTGACGACCATTGAATATGTATTAGTATGACGAAAGAAAAGCGATCATGATTCAACCATCTTTGTCTTGAATTTTTTATGTGCGCTGTGATATCAGACTTCAGAATGCAAAGCTGTATCCTGGGATAAGAGCAACCAAAGCATATGCTGTGAACGAGAAACCTGATCACAGCAGCATCCACTATGACATTGCACTTGTAACAGAACCGAGTTTTGATAAATCAAATAGGTAGGATGGCGAAAGCGTTATTAGGCCGAGTTTTGCATGGGCACGCCGCACCCCTCATGAGTTCAAACAGCCCAGGCGAATGCCGAGGTCGGAATCGCCTGCCCAAACTTGCTTGTGACGGCCATCTTGTCCGCTCGTCCAACTTGTTTCGCATCACTCTTCACAACAACATGTCTGGTCTACGAATCCTCGTGCCGGTCAAGCGCGTCATTGACTATGCTGTCAGTCCAATCGATTACATTTCCACATCTGGAAGTCTGTGATTGACACCGCCCACAGGTCAAGCCTCGAGTCAACAAGGCCCAGACGGCCGTCGAGACAACCGGAGTCAAGCACAGTATGAATCCCTTCGACGAGCTCTCGATCGAAGAGGCTGTCCGTATGCGCGAACGCAAAGCCCCGGTCGAGGACATTCTCGCCTTCTCCGCTGGTCCCACAAAGTCTCAGGACATTCTGCGTACCGCCATGGCCATGGGTGCCGACCGTGCACTCCACATTGTCGAAGAGAAGATTGAACTGGAGCCCTTGAGCGTCGCCAAGTTGCTCAAGAAGGTTGTCGAGGACGAGAATCGCAACCTTGTCATCTTGGGCAAGCAGAGCATCGACGACGACGCCAACCAGACTGGCCAAATGCTTGCTGGTCTGCTGGGCTGGGCTCAGGCTACCCAGGCCTCCAAGGTCGAGGTTGAGGGCGACACATGTACCGTGACCAGAGAGGTCGACGGTGGAGTCGAGACATTGCGCGCCAAGCTACCCATGGTCATCACCACCGACTTGCGGTTGAACGAGCCGCGCTACGCCAGTCTGCCAAACATCATGAAGGCCAAGAAGAAGCCGCTGGTCAAGAAGACCATGGAGGACTATGGCATCGATCTCACCAAGCGCCTCAAGCATGTCAAGGTCACCGAGCCCCCACCGAGACAGGGAGGTGGTAAGGTCGAGGATGTTGATGGCATGATCTCCAAGCTCAAGGAGTTGGGCGCGTTATAGAAGAGCTTCCAGAAAGTTCTGATCTTGATACCATGTATTTGTTCTAGCATGAAAATGTAACTATTTGCTCGAACCAAATCATTCTGTCTTGATTGCGTGCTTCTACCAATCGCCCCAAGTATCCTCGCCCGACTTTTGCTGTGAACTTGTAGGCTTCTTCATGGCACTCGTTCCTATACTGGACGAGGCGGCCTTCTTCTGTGTTGCAGTCTCACCAGCAGCAGCAAAGTCGTCCCAGAAGTCCTTCTTGTCGTTCGCAGGCCCCTGAGGAGGTTCACCGAAACTGTCCCAGAAGTCTCGCTTGTCTGCTGCAGGACCCTTGCCTCCCTTTGGTGCCAGTCTCTCGTCACCCTCGACGAAGCGGTTAAAGGTCTCGGCAGCGGTCTTTGTGCTTGTCTGAAGACCTTGACCCAATTGTGCTGCAGTCATGCGTGCCTGAGCAGCAAGATCGGCTTCTGCCAGCTGTTAAAGTGTCAGTACTGAAGTTTCGAAGCGGGTCAGCCAGACCGACCTTCTGCATGTTGGGCTTGACCCATCCGTCATAACCGGTCTTTGCTTGTTTGGTCACAGTGCTGCTCAGCCAGCCGAAACCCTTTGTGAGTGCTGCGACAGGATCCTTCTGGAAATCATCCACACCAGGGATTGCGGTCGAGTTCGAGGAGGACGAAGGCATGGGCTCGCTGCCAAAACCGGCGTACTTGCCGCCCTGGTTAGGGGGTAGAGTGTCCGGTCTGTGAGCATTCTCGGCGCCCATGCGGGCAAAGTAGGCTTCGTTCTGGACCTTTTGCGAGGGTGGACCAGCAGATGAGGCACCAAGGGGAGTGTGGCTCCTGCTGGCCGAGGCCGAGGTGGCAGGCTTTGCGCGAGCAGCCATGCCGCTGCTCTTTGTGCCGGGTACGTATTCCTTGCCCTCGACCTTTGCGGTCAGGCGCTCTTTCCACTCCTCACCGGCGTCGCTGTCGTAGCGTTCCTGGATGGTGCATTCGTCAAAGGTGCGGCCTTGGAGGGAGTTTGATTGGTGGGCATCGAAGAAGTCCTTCCAAGGCCTGTTGCCGCCCTTGGACATGCGCTCGACCTCCTGGACCTTGAACGAGTCCATGGTGATTGATCGCACAAAGGAGATGTGGACGCCGAGGGAGCGGTGGGTGCCAGAGCAGGACAGACAGAAGAAGATGCCGAACTTGGGCGAGGCCTTGGTGCACAGGTGAGCGGAGAGGTGTGCAGGGGGAGACGGGTGTCAGTGGCATACCCATTGCGGGCTGGGGGCACCGCAGTCGACGCAGCGGTTGTTCTCATTGGTCTTTTGGATGTCTAGGAGCTTGCTCTTGGTTTCGGGATCAACCTGCAGACATCTTGTTGGCACAAACAACACCCTGGACGGAGCAGCTATCTGACCTCCCACATTTTGTTGCTCATCTTGACGGCAGTGGCGAGTGTATCAGAGCTGGGAACACGACTCGAGTAAGGTTGCGACGGAGCAGAGAAAGAAAAGGAGAGTGAGATGGTGAAAGCAATATTCGGTTGTCATCAGCTTCCCCTTGGAATCGATTGAAGGTCGCTCCGCTGCTGGCTGCTGGCCGAGGCACACGTCATCCGCCAAGTACCACCTTTTTGTTGCTCTACCATTTCTGGCCCTCACCCAGACTTACGCCTGCACACGCCAATTCCTATCATCGACAAGCGCATGCCAACATGGACTACAATTCACTTACTGTCGCCAAGCTCAAGGATGAATTGAAGGAACGCGACATTCCCAGCACCGGCCTCAAGCTCAAGAAGGACTTTGTCGACCGCCTAGAGCAGCACGATCAAGAAACCCTGAACCAACAACCGCATCTCGACGACACTGTCCCAGAATCCTCTCTCGACACCCCAGCAGAGAAGCCCGCTGGCACAGAGTCTCCCAATGTCTCAGACCCTCCACCAGCTAGCGAGGACAAGCCAGAATCCACCGACCATCAAGAGCCCCCAGGCGCAGAGCCAATCCCAGACACTGTTCCGTCGCTCCAATCAGAAGTCATGGATAACCTGCCCGCCGACGCTACTCCTGAGCAGGTCAAGACAGAAGGGCCAGTCTCGGCCGATGGTAAAAAGAGAAAGAGACGCAGCCCCAGTCCGCTTATGTCCGAAGACATCGTTCACAAGAAACTGAAGCAAGAAGCTGATGGTCCAGTCGTCCACTTACCGACCGACCAAGATCCCGTCAAGGACCATGTACCCATGTCTGATGTTCCTCTGGAGCAACCTGACCTTACCCTCCAGCCAATGTCAACCAGCGATGACTTGACACAACCCTTCACCAACGACTCCGACAGGCCAAGGTCAACCCGAAGTCCCAATGAACGTCGTTTCAAGAATCTGATTAACCCTGCCGAGTCCGACCCCGTCCAGCTCACACCCGAGCCTGCTGATGTTGCTGTATCTCCCGCCATCCACCCTGCTACTCGTGCTCTGTACATCCGCGATCTTGTTCGTCCCGTCAACCCCAGTGGCTTGCGAGACCACCTCGAAGACATTGCTAGACCTCCAGACCATTCTGATACCTCCGCTTCCCTGGTCGAAGAATGTTATGTCGATGCTCTGCGCACACATGCCTTTGTTCTATTCACATCAATATCTGCCGCTTCTAGGGCGCGGGCCAGCACGCATGCTCGAATCTGGCCGCCAGAGCCAATGCGCAAGCAGCTCTGGGCAGACTTCTTTCCTGAGGAGCGCTTCCAAGAATATCTTGAAACTGAGCGAGCAAGCGGAGGCTCAAGGCCTAGTCAGGCTAAACGCTGGGAGCTTGTTTACGACCCTCGCGATGATGGTGTCGAAGTACAGCTTGTCGAGGCGGGTCCTGCTGTCCACCGTGCTTCAACGCATGCTGGCGCACCAATCGCCCCTCCCACCGGGCCCAGAGGCAGCATGTCGAGCGGAAGACGACCTTCGTTCGCTCAAGGCGAGCAAAGACGCTCTTCTCAGCCTGTTCCTGTACCTCCTCCGCGACGCAGCTCAAGGGTAGTCGAAGAAGCAAGTGCTCCGTTCCTGGAATTGGACAAGCTCTTCCACTTCACCTCGACCAAGCCAAAGCTATACTGGCAGCCAGTAAGTGACGATCTCGCCGACAATCGGCTCGACGAGCTGGATCGTGAGACCAGCAGAGACTGGGATCCACGCGCCGACATGAAGAGGAATGGCGATTCGCTGGGTCGCGGGCTCGATCAACTCAAGCGTTACACTTTCGAGGATGGTGATGTTCTTGTCGATGGCGGTCCTGAATTCGGCGGAGGTCGTGCATTCGCGCGAGCTGGCAACCGTGGTCGTGGCCGAAGGAATGGAGATAGTTATCGTGGCGACCGCTAGATTAGAGCCAACATGATATGCAGCAGCATCTCGCAACTGAAGCACTCCACTCCAGGTAGGCATGCATCCCTTGCTGTTGAATGCACTTGGTACCGTCTCGTTAAAATCTGTCTCTCTGTGATTCCAGACGCATTGCCAAAGATGTGAACAAGGTTTTACGCTCGAGAGCAGCCTGTACTCTCCTTCTGGCGTGTCAAGGTAGTATGCAGCTCCTGTTCCTCGATAGCCCACAGGTCAGCTCGTCAGCCAGACTGCTTCGGCAGCCTCAACATTAACAGCATCTGTTCTGCTCGGACAAGAGAACCAGATATTGCAAGCTCAGATTTGAAGAGGTCCAGATTCTGCTGAAGTCCTGAACATCCACCTCTCGGCAACACTCTTAGGACAGTCTTCTCGTCTTTTCACTATACAGACTATCGTCTCTCATCGATGCCAGACCATCAGATCTGGCAATCGACCGTCTAAAGCCATTGATACCAGTCGCTCTGCATCGCATAGCCACATACGCATCTGTGCCATATCTGCTCGTGTGATGGACTCAAAATTTGTCGGTTTCATCGAGATCTTGAAAACAGTCTTACGAGAAGCAAAGCGTGTGTCTTGCGAGAAGCAGAGCAGAAGCATGTGATCTTCTAGCTCAATGTGGCTAGCGTGGTTAGTTTGGGTAATGGGAACTCGATGGCATCGTTGTCTCGGATCTCGAAGCGACACAAAGCATGCCACCGCAAGATCTGAATTGACGAGTTGAGCTGACGTCTGGATGGTACTCATAAGATCCTGCAGATACGGCTCTTTCTGCATTCAGAAGACAAAAGAGCCGTGGTGAAGAAGGGGTGAAATTGATACGATGATAGGACATGGAAAAGATGGATGATTTGTTGTTCTTGATTGCTTTTTTGTACAGCAAAATTAATACCTACAAAGGATAGGTAGGAAGGGTGCCGTGAATGACACTGAAGTCTCTATGTGATGTTGATAATAAATGTAGAAGAATAAAGAACCCTGCAGGGCATCTTGGCCCAAACGCCCGCTAATAACCATAGGATAAATGGACAAGAAAAAGTCTGTAGTCAATGGGAAGAAGAAAGAAAGAAGTGTGTGCACGTCGTGGTCGCGTGAGCAAGTGGCGGGTATCGGAGACAAGCAGCGAAGCCACTCAGTCGTCGACAGGATCGGGGTTGGTGACACCCAAGGGTCGAGAGTAGTCTCGTTGGTCTTGCATGGTGCCGATACTCGCGCGACTGCCGTTTTGTTCCCAGTGCTGCATCAAGGCAGCAGGGTTCAGTCGCTGATCGTAAACAAGCGGACGGCTGTTACGTCTGTCACCATCCGGGCTGGTAGGGATTGGTGCAGTCGATTCGATGCCATGGTTTCTGTGGCCCGTTGCCGAATCATCGTGGAACTTTTCCATGTCGACAGCGGTGCCTGCAGAGGACAGTAGACCGGTCTTGCTGAGAACGCTAGTGTTGCGTTCCATTCTTCTTCGAGCAGAACTTGAGCCGGAGCCTGACCTTGGAGATTCTGGATCGGATGTCTCGGATCGTTTCCTACGCCATAGAAAGAATGCACCCGCCAGTAGAAGAGCAACACCAGCAACAGAGCCAATGACAGCGCCAGCCACAGTCCCACCAGAAACACCCTTCCGTTCTGTATCGTTTAGCGAGCCGGCACCGGGGGTCACGACAGCGGTACTTGTGACAGTTTGCGTAACAGGAGCGCCTGAGAGAGTGACGACACGGGTGCTGACGAAGGTAGTGTGAGCTAGTGAACTGGTGTCGGAGTCGGCAGCAGTAGAAGAAGGGCTGCTTGTCACGACAGCTCCTTGGGTAGAGGTAATGGAGAACGATGTTGATGTTGGTGTTGAAGAAGGTGTCGAAGAAGGTGTCGAAGAAGGTGTCGAAGAAGGTGTCGAAGAAGGTGTCGAAGAAGGTGTCGAAGAAGGTGTTGAAGAAGGGGTTGAAGATGAGGATGTTGTTGTAGGCATGCTCGAGGAGGACTGAATGACTGTTAGCACAAGAACAAGGTGGACAGAGTATAGCAAAGCAGTATGTGGTTGCAGACGAAAGAGAATTTGGGTAGGCATACAGGCGTGATATAGGATACGACAACCGAAGCACTCTGCTTTGCGGTCACGGTGACAGGCACAGAGGTAAACACGGTGGTATCGCTCTGCACGGAGGATGCTGCCTGGGTGGAGGAGGGAGAGGGTGATGAGGTGGGCGTCTAAGCAGACATGTGGTTCAGTTGATATGCAGGGCAGCGAGGGTGTTGTTTTGCAGATTATGTAGAAGCACAACAGTCAGGGAAATCAAGTCATGGCTTACCGATTGCTGCTCCGAGGATTGAGCGGCACTGCTGGTGGAGGTACTGCTTGAGCCGGAACCTTGGGTGCCTGATGGATCGAGGTTGAGCTTGATGTAGCCGTAGAGGCCATTGTCCTTATCACCGCAGCTCTCGCTGGGGTAGCCGGGACAGGGTTGACTACACTGCGAGACGTCAAGCTGGTCTGCAGGAGCGTAGTTGGAGCACCAGCACTGTTGGTACTGAACAATGGCAAAGGCGTAGTTGGCAGCACATTCGTCATGGCAAGCACCATTGGACTGGTAGATGTTGGTCACTGCATGCACGTCAGCAGGCTGGCACACATGGAGCCGCAGCATGAGACATGTGCTCAGTGCTCAATGCTCACCAGCGTCATAGTCTGATCCCGAGTTCTGGCTCGAGCAGTATGTCTGGCTCAGACCGTGAGCGTGTTGCCAGAAGCTCGACATGAGAGCCAGTGGCAGCAACAAAAGTTGGCCCCGAGACAACATGGTGATATGGGAGTCCCGTCGGATGCCAAGACACAGACAGAGGGGACTTTGAGGGGCCGGTCGTCAACAAGTCACACTGCAGCGATAAAGCGACTTGCAGCAATTGGTCTTGAGTGGTGCAGGGATGCTGGATGTTGGAAGCGCAAACGTGTCAATCGAGCAGACGCGCTGCGGAAGAGAAAAGAGTGTTGGGACCTCGTCCACGCTCGTCGCAGAATTATAGAGTCGAGTCGGCGTATCGCGAGCGGGCTGGGCACATTTCCATCAACTGTCCTTGGCCAGGGGGAGAGCTAGTGCGCAATCTGTGTCCAGGTAGGGGCGTCGATATAGTCGAGCAGCGAAGCAAGGACCGTGGCGCGAAGAGAGAGGCAAGCTCTAGCTGGGTGGTGATTGTAGACTGGGATTGAGAAGAGAGAGGAAGAGCTAGCTAGGTAGCTACGAAAACAAGAACGCCAGCAAGCAAGCAAAGCAACCAAGCAAACGATGGCACAAAACGCACAATGTTATTGCAGCCGTTGGGTAATAATGTTGACTCGCCTATTTGCAAGACTCGAGTCGTCGACAACGCTAAGCGGCATAGCCAAAGTCTGTCGCCTCTCTTGATTATGATTTGCACTCTGCCGGCCCGCTGTTTCATCATTTCAAGCCAAATAGGTTCGCGAATCTCCTTCGTCCTCGTCATCTTGTGAGACACATCCAATGAAGCCGTCTGCTCCGATGCCTTGGTGCCCGCTGTCCAAGATTCGCGTCTGATCTGCCGCCGTCGTGCTCATCATGGTTTTCCTGTTTGTCCGCCGTGCCACCCCATCTTGTGAAGCATGTTCAATCAACTTGCGCACTCAACTGCTCCAACCGCTTGAACATGTAACAAAGAATTGCGTCCTCTGCCGGACATCACTTTGGCCCTTGTCACCCGCCGCATGCACACGCGATCCATTAACGACTAGAGCATCCACTACACATGTCCCGACGTTTGCGCACAGACATTTGCAATCTACTGCCTACAGCTTGGCCTTGCCGCCCTTGACTCCCTCAACAGTCGCTCCACTCAGGATGAAGTCTGGATAACTCCAAGTGGAACCCGGTCCGCCAGCGTTGACTCTCCAACTTCCTCCATCTACGACGACTGTTGAGCCATTGACAAAATTGCCTGCATCAGAGAACAGGTAGACGGTTGCGTCTGCTATATCTTTGACCGATCCCAGCCGACCCAGGGGCACCCTCTTTGCCGACTTTGCAACACTGTCCGGGTCGCTTTTGGCCAATCGTTCCATGCCCTCTGTGCCACCGATTGGACCTGGTGCAATGACATTGGAAGTGACGCCCAGCGGTCCATACTCGATGGCAACCGCATTTGACAGAGAGTCGACGGCAGCTTTGGCGGCTGAAACATGAGTCTGCAGAGGCAGACCGGTATAGTGAATTGTTGCCGAGACAAAGATGATTCTCCCACCAGAGCTCGGGTTTGTCGCGTCTACAGTGCTGCTCTTGGCGCTCTTGACAAGGTAAGGCAGCGTCGCTTTGACCGTGTTGTAGCTGCCGAGGACATCGATGTCGATGACGGACTTGAAGGCGTTGGCACTGAGCTGTGACATTGGCGCCAGAAAGTTGCCCGCTGCACCGGCAATGACGAAATCTATGCCTCCCAATTCTCTAGCAGTTCTGTCTGCAGCATCTTGCAGTGCTTTGGGGTCGCGGACGTCGACTCCAGAGATTGCGAGTACACGAGCGCCAGGGCGGGCAGTAGCAATGTCGGCGGCCATTCGCTCCGTCTTTTCCTTGTTACGGCCAATGATGGCGGCAGATGCTCCTAGATGAACAAGAGCTCTGGTTTGAGCACTGCAAATGGAACCAGCACCACCTGTGCAAAACAGAACCTTGTCCTCTGGATGGGTCAATTAGCAGCGCGCGGACTCTCTTCCGAGCGACATGTGAACATACTGAAAAGGCCGTCTTTCCAAGCATCGCTAAGGTATTCCTTCTTCTCTTGTGGCATGTTTACAATTGCTCCGAGTAGGCGAGTTCGTGCTGTCTCGAGCGATCAGAAGTGTGGTTGGGCGACGCTGGTATGTTGGTTATGGTGGTGGTGGTAGAGAGTAGAAGGAAGAGAAGGTCAAGCAGCATGGCGAGCGTGTTCAAAGGTCGTGTCAGCTCCAGCTGAGCGGCACGAGGCTGCCGAGGTAGACTTGTTTCAGAGCTAGACCGCCGAGGTGCAATGGGTAGTTCTCATATGCATAAGTGGTTTGATTCAAGGAGATGGTGAGCTATGAAATACATCTATACCATGACCACGCGGAAAGAAGATTCAATGACGACTAGGAACATGTGATAGCAAAGGCCCAAACTCTGGACTGATGTGTTTGTTGCGCAAGTTGCAAAAGCATGCGTGCTTGTGCTGGGTGCATAGCCGTGGGAGTGTGGGGATGGATGCACGGCTCTGACGTAGTGCAGTATGGGGAGAGTCAAGGTGAAACGACAGACAGACGTGAGTGTACAGTAAGGCGAGCATACAACCATCGCCCCAAACGACATATCGAGTCTGTCGCAAGCAACCTCCGAGCTCTTCTACAATGCCATCTGCCATCGCCGCTTGTAAATTCGTGGGCACCACGAGTCTGGGTCTTTTCACGGTGAGCTCGGAACCTCTCTCTGAGCACTTGTCACGCTCAATCGACTGACATGGATACAGGGTGCTTCGTACTCATTGGCCGTCTTGTCCATACCGTCGCTGCTAGCTCTTCCCTCGGCAAAGCCCGCCCATCATGTCCTGCTATCGCTGAAGCAAAGCGCCTCGCTGCATTTGCGCTCACTTGCCGTCATCTCGTTGCTCTCCTTCAACCTTGCCTACGCTCTCTCGCCAGCACGTGCTAGACATCCCTACCTGCTCTGGACTTCTCTTGTCGCCGGTCTCGCCGCCGCCTCGGATCTCATCCCTGGTCAGACTCTGCCCGCTCAAAGTCAAGACGACGTCAATGGCGAGACGGTCGAAAAGGCTGTCAGATCTTCCCAAACTCTCGAGCAGACAAGGGCTACTATCGGCTTTGCTGGCTTCGCAATGGCCGTCATTGGCATATGGGGCGACGGTGCCTGAGCTGTCATTTGATTTCTGCGCCCGAGAACCAACACCCGCGTCACTTCCTCCAACATTTCGAGCTCCTGTAAGCTCTGAACTGCGCACAAGCCGCATCCTTCCACCCATCTGATTATGCAGACATACGTATCAATGAATCCAGCTTTTCAAGTACTCGCATGGTGTTTGCAGTATGCCTCTTGTCCGTGCAAAGATGCCGCTCAAGGTCTTGCCTCCCTCGTCCGTCATGGCCCTGACGATCCGGTCCTACAAGACCATTCATGAAGAGACCAGATCCAAACCCATCAAAGAAAGCCCTGCAGCGGGACAAGTCTTTTCCGGGATATCCTACTGCTCTAAACAACTTTGTAACATTCCTCGACATGTGTTGGCTTTCCAACTGCCTGGTTCCTGGACGCGCACCTGCTCTTCTCACTCTGGCTCTATCGTTGCATTGCTCTTGGACAAAAACTTCACTGTTACTACGTTTGCGAGTAGGACTCTGCACCTTATCAGCAAACAGATTTGGACTCGAAACCTTGAGTTCCAAGGACGCTTTCTGTCATGCTTGATCTTCGCAAATCTCCATTATGATGCCGCGACATACCAAGTAGTCTGCCGCTACACCTTTGCTTCCGAGCCTGCCATGTGCAATCTCTCGTCTTGCAATTAACGAAGCATTTGAATCATATGCCAATAGTGTCTCGTCCGAGATAATGCTTATTCGTGAAGAGCGCCTTTCTGATCAAGACCGTACCACTCACATTTTGACTGCACCACACCCAGTGTTCGCATTGCGGTTTTGCAACCTCTTTTCGTCCTCGACCGAGCATTACCGTAATCCCACGAACATGGCCGGCCGGGTCTTCTCTATCCTCAACAGAGACCTTGACCAACTCTCAGCAACTCTGACAAACACTGGACGCCACAAAGTCAAATATATGCACCCCCTGCATGTCAACAAAGTGCTATTGTCGCGAAATCGATTTTTGTACGAAAATCCAACGCTGGAGCTTCCTGATGCTCAACAAACATCAGACTGACAGTCTCGCTCATACTTCTCGGAGGGGTTGTATGTTCCGTATAGCTTTTAAACAAGACTTTCACTGGCCAAAGAGTCGGTCTGTGAGAAGAGATTGACTGTCCAATGGACTCACTATATGTTTTCGTGATGTTGAGCTTCATGCGGTCACGTTTGTCAATGGCACAGGAAAGTCATGGCCGGGGACCCAGGATAATGCTGACAATGCTCGCCTTTCAGAGATGACTCGGTGGTTATGATGCGATTCGAAGTACATACCGGACTTTCCACAAGGTTTAAAACTGCTGCAGAGCTCATTTACGAGGCCCTTTCTCACAGAAAGGACTGGCATATGAGTATCTCGGTTGGATATGTACATCTGTAACTGCGTGTTTATGATCTATCTCGCTGTATAGTTCCAAATACTCGTTGCGAATTGACAGGGCGAACTCACAGAGACATAAAAGCGCTATGAGTTTGAGTTCCTCAAGACCCACGTACATCTCACGCTTCGAGATAAGCTTCTTTAGAACACTCTGTACTGCCATTGACCTTGAACGGTCTTCCTTCGGCAACTTGCGACCTCAAAGTTGATTTTCTCTGTCACACTTGCTCGCGAGGATAGTTGTAGAACTGTATGGATATCCCGAATCAGCAGAACTTTTCTGTCAAGAACCCCAGAGTTTCTTGCCGCATTGTGACTACGTCGTCGATTGTTCAGCCGACTCTAGTGTCATTGAGGGCTTGTGTGCAGAACTTCACGCCAGTCAGAAGAGAGGTTCAAGCAAAGTCTTCTCAGAATATCATGATGAAATGTTTTCTATAATCTTATGGTTCATTCCGTTATCAATCAAGAACAGCTACTCTGCATACTGCTTTTGGTGACTCAGGCCATCGCTGATGGAGTCGGGTGTTTGATTTGTACGGACTTTGAACATGGTAGAGTTGGCTGCAGTGCTTCAAGTCTATTCATCTGGCATACTACTGAAAGAAGGAGACAGACAAGACAACAAGCTATGGACATGATGATCACAGAAGACGATCACAAGACAAGAGGCACATTGATGATAAGAGAAACAATCAATTCATACAATGGTAGTCAGCGAAACAGCGACTCCTGGTGCTAATGCATACTGAACATGAAAAATGAAAACCCCTGTCGACAATAGGACATGCTGAGCAGCTCGTGCTGATGAGAAGAAACAACCTCCGATGAAAGAAACAAAGCAAAGAACAAAAGCAACGCCTCCTGGTCATAAAAAATGCGAGACGGCATGGTGAAGAAAAGAAAACAAGTGGTATCGGAAGACAAGAACAAACGCCTGCCGATGATCATGCAGAGTCAAGTCGACTCATGGATGCAAGGTGATGCAATCAAGAGTGAGAAGTTGCCACTGCATCACAGACCTTGTAGGTGGTGCTGAACGGCTTGGTGACGGTGTGACGCATGGTGGAGACGTCAGTGGCAACGCTGGTGAGGAGCTTGGTGTGAACGCGAAGCTGCGTCTTGGTGAAGACGCTGGTGATGGTGTGAGTGACAGGCTTCATGGCGACAACGCTGTTGATGACGCTGGTTGAATGAGCAGCCTCGGTGGTGAGAGAGCAGGCCAAGCTTGCAGTGGAAGTGGCAGTGACGGTCTTGACGGTGGACTTGATGGCCTTGACGGTGTTGGACTCAGTCTCGGAGTTGTAACCAGGGTTGATGCAGTTGTCGATGTCCTGCCCACAGACCCACTTCCACGAGTGACCGGCGATGGCAGTGTTGTCACCCTTGTGGTGAAGAGAGACTTCGTGGCAGACGCCAAGCTCGAGAGTGTTGTCGAGATGAATGACTTCGGCACCGTTCTTGTGGCACTTCTCATCGCTGAAGACGAGAACAGAGCATGGCTGAGAACCGTCGAGCTTGGACTTGCCCTTGCCACGAGTGATCTGAGCTCTGATGGAGAAGAAAGGCTTTGCGAAGGTGTGGCAGTCGTTGTACACCTGTCTGTCGGAGTCACGGTCCAGAGCGTTGTTGCAGTTGGCGCCATCGGCAGGGAAGACGCGGACGTGGTCGCGAACAGCATCGACAGATCTGGCGGAGATCAACTGGTTGTCGTCGCCAGAGTCGTCAGTGGTGTCAGAATGGCTTGGGTAGTAGACGGTGATGTTGAGAGGGTTTTTCCAGTCCAGATCGACGTTGGGTCCACAAGTCCACTTGAGCGATGAGAATTCGGTTTCCTCGGCCTCAATGAGATCAGTGACGTGATGGTCGAACAGGCAATAGGAGCCGCTCTCGTCCCAGTTGTGCTCGTCGTCAGAGTCATCAGACTCAAGCTCGGCGACGATGTTGCCCTCGACAGTGCAGTCAAAGTCCAGGAATGTAGCGAGAACGCAAGTGTCCTCCATCTTCTTGGTGATAGGGCTACGGACGTGTCTGCCACGGGCACTGAGGATGCCGTCTTCGTGAGGATAGCAGCTGTTGAAGAACAAGCGTCTCTCCGAGCTGAAGGTTGAGTTGTGACAGGCTGTAGTGTCGCCGATGCTGACGTAGAACTGGTCAAGACCATGGGCGGCAGCGTTGATTTGCTTGGCCAATTCTGAACGGCTTGGGGTGCCTTCGGTACAGGGGGTGCTGGTGCACTCGTCGAAATCATGCGGGCTGGTGGTCGAGACCTTGACTGGGTGGGTGATCGAAGGGGTGACCGAAGAGTTGCCAGAAACGGCGAGAGCTCCAGTGATGGTAGTGGAGATGCCGAACAACTTTGTGATGGTCAGCGAGTGTGAAAGACGATGACCGATGATGAAGACGGATGGCTGATAATCATGGAGATGAATGGTGATGGTGGATGGTGATGAGTGAGTACGTACAGTAGTGGTCTTCATGTTGGCGGGTGAGATGGAGACAGAAGAGTTGCTGACTGGAGAGCGGCGTGCTCGAAGATGAAGATGCTGTTGATCTGATGATGCAGCCTGATGGTGCGATGGCAGAGACAAACAAGAGGAGACGGGGTGATGTGGGAGAGTGTTTGGGTGATGGAGTGGTGGAAGAGGAAGATGGAGGATGAAGGTGGGAAGAAAGGCTTTTAAACAGGTTGAGCCCTCACTAAAGGAAGAATCTGCGCGGCGTGATGCTCTTTCCCTCGACGCTCGTCGACGGCGTTGCGTTGAGATGGCGCTGCGTGTTGCTGGGCTGCTACCTGAGGCTTCCTTCCCTCAATGCCAGCCGACAGCTTCGCGTTCTCAGCGACGCGTAAGAGATTTCCCCTGAGTTGTGACTTCCCTCGAGAACACCTGAGCGACTTGCTTACGACTCTCACCGACCATTGGCCCAACAAGAACATGTTGGTCCGCTTTCAGGGGCAGTCTCGTCGGGCCTTCTCTGGCTGGTGACTTCCTTGTGAACAACATTCTGTCTGTCTGTGAGCACATCTATCATGTATGATATGGCTATGCTCTTCCGGCTGGGGCGCAGCGAGTGTTGGGTCTCTTGAGTGTAGCTGTTGTGCGAAGCGATAGTACAAGGTCTCTTTTGCGCGCCACGTCGGTGGTATGGCTGTTAGATACTATGATGCTCTGAGATTGTCATGGTCATGGAGAGATTGCTTGAGAATAGGCCACTCTTCTTGGATTCAACACAACTCATCAAAACACTGTATCTTGACTTTTACTTGAGTATCTGGACTGGTGAAACTCCATTCTGCTGCGAAGCCCGTACCTGCACCGATTTCTTATCAGTGAGGATTGAGCTGCACACCAGCAACGAAACCCCACCAGAGCCGATCACTGCAAGTTCTTACATCCTATGATGCTTGCGACGTCCAGCGCTGTGTCCAGGATAGAGCTCGTACAACAAAGTCCTATGTTTTCCTTTTGTATTGCGACAAGACGGTGCATTCCGAAACATAAGTATACAGCGTGTGTACTTGGACCACTGAGAGGGTGAACTAGAGCTTCTCAAGCATCATGGCAGGACTGAGTCATGTCTGCATATCAGGAGGGCTGGCGGTGATGCTCTTGGTACGTTTAAGAGGCCTTGCCAATCATCCCCCTTTCCCGTACCACAGCGCCAGGAAGTCGAGACTTTCGATCCGAGGAATCATCTGAGCCTATGCAACTGTTAGCTTAAAGACGTCAATCTGACATACTGATTTGTGATCGATGCTGCTACACATGTCTCACAATCAAAACATGGCTGCGCAACCAAAATACAAGGCAGAACGCGAAACTTCATGAGGGGTATCTTAACATGCTAAACAGGAATGCAACGAAAACAATAGACACAAGCCCATAACATATACCCAAGCCTCTCAACAACGGTCTCTCAGGACTGAGAGTACCATAGATCTTGTTGACTAGCGGCGGGAAACATGTCCTGAGAAGGAACAGTCGATGTGTTAATTGCCGGAGAGCTCTGGTTCACGCGAAAAACACCTCGTCCGTTCTGAGTAGGTTGCACTTAAACACGTCAATAACCAGGCGCAAACGAGAGGAGTCCTACGTACCTTGTATCCAGCGCGAATCTGGAACGGGTGCCTTGTCGAATCTGAGGATCGAAGGATAGTTGCAAACGGTTCCTCGTAGCTGGCAGGAGTTACAGACAGGTTGCAGACCATCGCACTGTTCTCGATAGTAAGCTTCGGGGTCAGAAACGAGAGGTCGGCGGACTTACCTGGGTATGCGCAGCCTTGCACTTGAAACAGGGGACAGCAAGCTTTGAGAAGCGACCAACATCAGGTGGTTGCGGTTGCTGGTAAGCTGGGTTGAAGCTTGAACGACTCGCAAGGGGAGGGTAATTGCCAGGCAGAGCGTTTGAGGAGATGGTCACAGGAGCCGAAGGCGGAGTCTGCCAGAGAGGAGTCGGAGGCGGCGACGGCGATGACTCAGCATTTGGCTCCTGGCTGAAAGTGGAGGTGTGAGATGGAGCCATCGACTGTTGCAGAATCTCGACCAGCGACAAAGGACGTTCTACTTGGTCTGCTAGTTGAACAGGCTGTGTCTTCTGGCGCTTTGAGCGTGGCTGACTGGCACTGTCCTTGGTCTTGCGAGGGGGCTTCTTCGCAATAGGAAGCTCTACAGGATCGGGATAAGGCTGGAAGGCCGAGGGATCAACATCATGGAGGATGAAAGAGTTTTCGTGGGTGTCTTGATCTGCGAAGGACAGCAAGCTTGTATCAGGTGTGGTCTCCGCGACTGACTGTTGCGTAATGGATTTCCGCTTTGAATCTTTACGTGGAGGCGGACGTCTCTCAGCGACTGTCTTGTGGATGGCGTGATGTTTGTAGACGACTTCGACTGATTGGCGCATGGCAGAGAACTTGACTGCGATCTGGCCCTTGCAGTCGTAGGTGGGTTTGCGAACGCCGCGAGTGTTGGCACCAGGGCGCCGGGTTGCAGCATTGGTGGCACGGAAGCCATTGGCGTGTCTGTCCTTGTTTTCCAGCGAGTCGAGACAGGTGTACGAGTAGCGATAGCCGTTGTCGTCTTTGCTGGACCAGTTGTTGTTGAAGCAGTACTTGAAGCCATCAAGGTGCTGGATCTGCTGAACAATGCCCTTGGCAGCAGCGCGTTGCCATATCTGTCGCTGCTTGAGGTCGTCGATGTTTACGAGCTCCAGCACCGTCTTGTATTCCAACTGCAGCTCTTGATCTTGCTCCTGGTCCTGTTCCGCTTGGGGCTGCTCGTGGACCGAGCCGACATCGTGTCCGGCGAGATCTAGCTCGTCGCCGAAGCCATCGAAGGGCACGTAGCTGGGACGCCGGCGAGGGTGGGAGGTGTCGGTAGGAGACTTGAGAGGTAGAGCGGCATGAATGGCCAAGGTCATAGCGCACGAAACATATTGCGGGAGGGCGTCGGGGGTCGTGGCATTGTCCATGTACTGGCGTAGGGCGGTTTTGAGGTCGTCGAGCGACTCGAATACCGTGTCCAAATTGGTGTAGTCCTTGCGAGGCCGGTGCGGCCGCCGCGCCCGGGGCTGTTGTTGCGCCTGTCCGGTTGTCGGCGCCGTTGATATGTTCATGCTGCAAACTGAGTATCTCGAGATACTCGCTCGAGGCCTCTATCGCGTTCACCAGAGCAAAATCGTTGTCGCATCGAAAGCCGTCACGTCGACTTCGACCATTTCCCCGCCATCGCCGCTTCCGCCTCTAGCCCGATTAGGCGAGTCAGTATCGTAACACTTCCGAGTCGTCTTTGTCGCTTCGTCGATGCCTCTCCTGGCGACTTGAGGCTCGCATGCACGTCAAACCATGTTTCCTTACCACACCTTGTGCTGTAGATATGTATGACTCTCGTCTGGGCAAGTATGATGTGAAAGCTTTAGGAAACACACGTACTACGTCCTCAGCAATTGCGATGTCTGTGCGGTTCCTTCGTTCGCTGTACAGGCTCGAAGCATCGTCACCGGACGAGGGTCTTATACTGCGATACTCATCTAGTGATACATCCAAAGCAGCAGCCTTCGGGCTTATGAAGCTGTTCACGTTGTGCAAATTATCTTGAGTAAGAGACCAGACCATCCGAGGCTCCCCGCACACTGCCACAGACCGAGGTCGATTTATGAACATGCGAGAGTTATCGCCAGTTATCTCAGGCGCCAACAACCATTTGTTTCTCGACAGGGGCTGTATTTTGCTGATGGTGAACAGCCATGTCGACTGACAAGATCTCTCCTGATGATAGCCGGATAACTCATTGTGAGGCTGTTCTGAACGGCCAAACATACCGTACGTGCATGTCCCCAATCAGAGGTTCAATCAATTCCTATTGACTTGTGAAGACTACATACTTGGTGTGCCCCAGCATGGAAGATTCAGAGCTACTGTGTTTCTTGTCCATGGATGGCCAGACCTTTGGTATGGTTGGCGCTACCAAATCCCATTCCTGATGCAGCAGAACCTGAGAGTTGTCGTCCCCGATATGATGGGATATGGTGGAACAGTGAGTCGAGTGAGATGACCTTTTCTCCTTTTATTGGCTAAGCACTCGTATATCAGGATGCTCCAAGCTCACCACCTGCTGACTTGCGCCTCTATTCTATCAGGAGAGCCTCTGAGGACATACTTCAGCTAGCCAAACATTTGGGAGCCCCCAAGATTATTCTGGGCGGCCACGACTGGGGTGGCTTCGTAGTATACCGGACGGCACAATGGTACCCAGAGCTCGTTACTCATGTCTTCTCTGTATGCACACCATACACGGCTCCTTCTAAACATTACGTCTCGCTCGCTGAGATGGTCAATGGTCCCTTGCCTCAATTTGGGTACCAATTGCAACTCGCCGGACCTGAGCTGGAGGCCAATATCAAGTCTTACGATCAGGTCAAAGGGTTTTTGAAGGCTCTATATGGCGGAAGATCTGCGTCAGGTAAACCCTGCTTTCGACCAGAGACTGGTATAGACCTTGAAGGATTAAAGACGATCGGCCTCGCACCCTCGCTTGACGGCAAGGTGTGTCCAGGTGGAAGTGATTTGTGACTCAAGGCTGATCTGACACATATATGCAGGAGCTTGAATACTATATCAAAGAGTACATGCGCCCGGGGCTACACGGACCATTGAATTGGTATCGAACACGTCGCATAAACTTTGAAGATGACCTGAAGTAAGCGACGCTTAGAGGACCAAGCAATCTAAACGCTGACGAAGTCAGGCTGCAGACGAAGAAGGTCAACCAACCAGTCTTGTTCATCTCTGGTAAGCTTGATGCAGTGCTGACACCGGAGATGTCAAAAGGTATGGAGGCTTTCATACCATTATTGAGAAGGAGGGAAGTGGAAACTGGTCACTGGGCTTTGACACAAGCCCCGGAAGAAGTAAACAAGATTTTGGAAGATTGGTTCATTGAGGTAGTCTTCGGCGCGAAGAGTGTCTTGTGAATTTTCCTTCTCAACCTGTCATCGGGTATCTCTATCGACGCATCATCGATTTCTGCCTCCTCCCCTTACCAGACTCTGCCATGCGCATGGCCGAACGTAATCCGTCTGCACCGGCTTCGACACGTATTACGTTCGACGAGTGTGCGTCGAGGTTAGCTTGTGCCAACGACACTTGGCCATTGTCCAGATCGAATACCCAGTATCCCGCTCTGAATGCACCAGTACCAATAAACATTGCCAAAGGTTCGTTGTCTGTGGCCTGAGCATCTATAACTCGGAGCCAGCACATCGCTTGCCCAGATGGATTGGTGACAGCGCTTCCGTCCTTATACGTGAGCGGAGTGAATAGATCTGCTAATTCAACTTGTAGTGTAGCGGTGTTCATACCATTGTCGGCGAAGGTAAGCTCAAGACGAGTAGTATTCTCAATACCACGGGTCACGTCACTACACGGCTTGACAAAGCTTTCTTTGCCAACGATCCCACTGTTAGGATAATACCCTCCTTCCGGTAATACTCCAGCATATCCGATAAGCTTGTGATATGCACTGGTCGGAAGAAACCAGTCAGGAGTTCCTGTATCCAGGTCGGCAACATATTCAATATCTTTGGTAGCTTGAATGATAGTCTGGTTAGGTCCATTGGAGGGTTGGATTGTTATTGATTTCAGATACAAGCGGATTTCATTGACACGATTTGATGCTGAGGGTAAGAGGTTGAGAGTGGTTAGTGGACCTTTGTACTTGTTTGTATCGATTCCGCCGAACAATATGGAGCCAGGCAGATCCAGCGCATTCAAGTAGATGCTATAGAGGCGTGATGGAATCGTACCAGCTTGAACAAGCCCCTCGACGAAGCTCGGAAAGTTCCTTACTCCAGTGCGGTGTGCCATGTTATTTGAGTATCCAAGACCCATGATTCCCACATTGGGAAGATATCGATCTTTGACCCGGTAGGCAAGTCCCAAGGGGAAGTTGTTGATCCTCAAATTGTCTACGAGATTTGTCAGTTATCGCTCTGGAAGTACCGTTTGTGGCCAGTCAATCGACTTTGTTGTGGATGTATACATACTCATATGTATCACATCTGTGATGAGATCGCCCTTTTTTCGAGAACCATCGGCATAGTGCGCATCAAGAGCTCCAGGGTGAGCTATCTCTAGTGTCGATGATATGTTCGGATCAAATTGGCCGTTAAGACAGCCACGAGCTGTGCAGTAAGAGGAATTCATGGCGGAAAGGATAGTATCGCTACTTCCAGTATCGATCAGAAGAGTCTGCAATTGACCAGGAGTTCCAACGGTCACATTTGCATAGTATGCCAAGCCGCGCACATTGGTGTCATCAACGCGACTCGTAAGAGCAAGCTCGACAGTATTGGGAGGACTGATTGCTGCTCTCGCACAGCAGAACAGTAGAGAGAGACAGGAAAGGATCCTAAGGAAGATATTCATGATTCTTGTTGGAGGAAGTGGAGTGAATTTTGATATCGTCCAAAAGCTAGAGCTCAAGATTTATGAGGAGAGGAGTTTTAGAGGAAAGATGAACAAGAGCTCGATTTATAACGAGATGTGGTCTCCGCATTACTCACGATACATACAGACGATTGGTTGTTACATCAACAGTATACATGACTCACTAAACTTAGATACTCACGAAGGCATGCCAATGTGATATTTCGCTCGCATCTTGCTCAATCCCATCACATGGCAGCTGAGTACACGCTGAGGACGACAGGCAGTTGTAATCAGGAAGTCATGCTTGAATAGATTACTGTTCTCGCCAATTCTGACTCGATATGACCTCGGATGTTGCTTTGGATTTGAGCGATGGATCGCATTTGTCCAACGTACAGTCGTCGACAATGATGGCGCAGGTACTGGTGTCATTGGGAATGATTTTTGAGGCATTCGCTCGAGCGTGAGATTGAGCATTTTCGAGGCAGGCATTGGGCCATCCGATTTCAATCGATCACCACGGGTTCGAGAACTCATGAATTCAGTTATGGCATAGAACTCCGTCTGTCATGTTTGGGGATAAGCAAGTGAGGTTGATCGCGGGATCTTCGCAAGCTGTGGGAAGTTATGGGTATGACCCTGCTCTTTATCTCTGATGATGTCAGCGCCTTCTCGAATTGTCGCCTCGATAGCATCAACATTCACACCGGTAATACTCTTCAACTTTCCAAACATTGCGCACTAAGGCCAACCTCACACTCTCCGTTCGAATAGCTATCACTCGCGCGACGCGACACGAACAACTAGGGCCAATATGGCAGACTCAGAAAGAGCGGCGACGCCACCAAGAACAGCTCGACCTGGCTCGATACCACGATCGCCAATGACGCCAGAGAAGATTCGACGCATGGTACAGGAAATGGGCCTTCCAAGGAAAACAAGATGCTGACATAATATACAGGAAGAAGCGCGCCTGAGAGCAAAAGCCCTACGATCACAGCAACTTGCCTCAAGTCAAGAAGCACCGGCGAATCGCACACCCTCAGGCTTCCTCGCTGGACAGAAGCGACCGCACACTGCTTTAACAGGAACCTCAGTACAACCAAACCAACGCGATGCGCGACAGGCAACCTCTAGTGACAAAGACGGCTTCAGCAAACCAGCTCGCGACTCGGGCATTGAGCCAGCCAAAAAGTTCCAGAAGTTTGTCGAATATGACTTCAGCAAGATGACGGATACCAAGGGCGGATTTTTGACAGCCGAAGACGATCCACACAATAGGGCGTTACACACGCCGAATCAAGAGCAAAAGCCCGCCAACATGACGTTGAAGGAATGGGAGAAGGCGCAATTGATCAAGAAGCTGAAGAACGAAAGAGCTGGCCCTTACGAACCGGGTCTCAGTGCTCTGGGAGGTGCAAAAGAGCAGAAGATGTGCAGAGAGTGCGGCACTCTGGAGATTGACTGGAAATGGGACGATGTGTTTGGGTGTCAGGTGTGCAAAGGGTGCCAGGAAAAGTTCCCAGACAAGTACAGCTTACTCACCAAGACGGAAGCACGAGAAGACTATCTGCTTACGGACCCGGAGCTTAAAGACGAACAACTACTGCCACGGTTGGAGAAGCCAAATCCGCACAAGTCAACGTGGAACAACATGATGCTATATCTGCGCTATCAGGTAGAAGAGTATGCGTTTTCGGACAAGAAGTGGGGCAGCCCGGAAGCACTGGATGAGGAGTTTGAAAGGAGGCAGGGCGAGGCCAAGCGAAGAAAGGAGGCCAAGTTCAAGAGCAAGTTGAACGACCTGAAAAGGAGAACGCGAGTGGATGCATACAAGCGCCAAAAGGCGGGGGTCGAGGGAGGAAACTTTGGAGACAAGCTTTGGGGCGCAAAGCACGAACATGAATGGGGTCGAGCGGTCGAGAACCCAGAGACAGGAGCAACCGTCAAGACGTGCGTTGAGTGTGGCATGGAGGTTGAGGAGCTGGAGTTTTGATCAGGAGGAACGGCGGACACACAGTACAGTAGTTATGATACCCCTTGTTAATGCGAGTACGTGCATCAGTCAGACATGCGATGAGCACGGGGGTGATTGATCGACGTGAACCGAGGCGTGGCTGCATTGTGGCATGACGATCATTCCAAACAGCTCCAGCTAGTAGACTAAGCACGCTTTATTTGTCAATGGCCCAAAAGCCTACAGACATCCACCTCCTGTAGCATACATCTCCTCTTGCACTCACTCCAACACCCAGTCGCATCGACGCAAGCTCCAAGCTCATTCCACCCACCATGACGCAAGCAGCGGTAGCAGTAACGCCCCAAAAGCGCAAGCAAGTACTCAAGGTGCTCTTCATCTCGCTTCTGCTTGATCTCGTGAGTCGCGTCAACCATTGTCCATCTGCCAGCGCCGGCCTGACCGTCATGTCTATTCCAGATATCCTTTACCTTTATCCTCCCGCTGTTCCCCAAGCTGCTCGAGTTCTACCGCGCCGTCGATGCCTCGGTCACGTCTTCATCGTCAAGTCCGACCCTCCTCTCTCGCATCCTGGGCCTGCTCAATGCATACAAGAATACCTTTGCCAAACCAATAAATGACCGCTACGACATTGTCCTGTTGGGAGGCGCACTGGGCTCGCTGTTTTCCTTCTGCCAGGCCATCGCCTCTCCTGTCATCGGCCGCCTCTCTGATCGTTACGGCCGCCGTACTGCCTTGTTATGGAGCATGGTTGGCAACATCCTCAGTGTCGCTCTCTGGGTTGCAGCTACAGACTTCCGCACCTTTCTCGCCAGTCGTGTCGTCGGCGGACTGAGCGAGGGCAACGTCCAGTTAGCCATGGCCATCGCTACCGACATCAGCGACGACAAGCAGCGTGGTGCAACCATGGCTCTGGTCGGCGCTTGCTTTAGCATTGCCTTTACCTTCGGTCCTGCTCTGGGTGCTGCTCTCTCCAACGTCACCATCGTGCAGAGCAATCCCTTCGCTACCGCTGCTGGCTTTTCGCTCTTCCTCATCGTCACCGAGACTCTATACCTCTACTTCTACCTGCCCGAGACACATATCGTCAGCTCTTCCCCGAGCAAGGAGAACAAGACAGATGGACCTAAAAAGACAACAACTCAGCGCACCAATTCACACGCTCTGCTCAACTTCACCCATTTGGCTTTCATCCTTTTCTTCAGCGGAATGGAATTCTCTCTACCATTCATGACCTACGATCTCTTCAACTACGGCAGCAAGGACACTGGACGCCTCCTCGGCTTCATCGGTATCGTTGCTTCTGTCCTTCAAGGCACCGTGACCCGTCGCATGCATCCTCTCCGCGTGGTACAGATGGGTGTTGTATCGTGCCTACTCGCCTTCGTCCTGCTAGCTCGCCTTACGACGGAGACCCAGCTTTACGGCGCTGCTGCCTTGCTCGCCGTAACTAGCGCCACCGTCGTGACAGGCCTCAACAGTCTGAGCAGTTTCGAAGCTGGCGCTTCGGAGCGCGGCAACAAGCTCGGCAACCACAGATCGTTTGGCCAGATTGGTCGTACGCTAGGTCCTTTATCCTTCTGCTCGTTATACTGGTGGGCCGGCCGTGACGTCGCATATGCTGTTGGGGCCACAGGCATGCTTGGAGTTGTCGCGCTTGCATTCGGTGGTCTTCGTAAGCCTGTACCAGCATAGAAATTGCCAAACTGTCTAGGCACTTTGAGTTGCTGCTCGAGTTCTATGCACATCGCACTTAGTACAGGAACATGTCCTTGTTCTCACACTGTCTAGATTAAACTATTGTCAGATTGAACTCACTCCAACCCCGTCCATCCCCCTCACCTAGCAAAGCTGTACCATGTACGCCTCGAACATGGCACAAGTCGTTGCCTCCCACTCAGCCTCGAAACCTAAACATTCTGAACAAGTCTCATCTGTACTTAGCCCTTTGCATCCTCCCGTGCAGCACGAGCATTTGAGCTTTAGTCCCACTGATAGTTGTCCTTTTCCGTGAACGTCACGGAATTGATTCGCTGCAGCGCTGGCGCGAATGATTCCTGAATACACAACAAGAAGACGGTATGCTGTGATAGCGTTGATGGCTGCGAAGGGTGCGTTTCCCCATGGGATCGTGATGTCCATAACGGCGGTCACGGTACAGAAGTGTTGATTTCGCGCGTGACTTGGGGATGTACGTGCAAGAGAGAAGGCAAACGGTGTCCATGGCGGCGTTTGGTGATATTACGTTCTTGATTCGAAATCGTGTATTCTTATACCATGATTCGCAGCTCCAAAGGAAGTTTGAGGAACGGAAGGAGTCTTTTCTTCTTCTGCTTGCGCTCCAAATGCTTCTCTTGCACTGAGGTCTGATGGAGCCATAGCGATCTGGAAAAGCTTTTTGTTGGTGGCCAAGATCTTTCTTGAAGGTGGTTGTTCATACCATATAGACTTGGTATCTCCATGACGATTCGGTGTCTATGGATGTGTATTTATCTTAACACACTGGATCAGTATGGCTCGATCTTGTTCGGCGGGATTGGCACCGAAAAACACAAGGGACCATTAACCAAACTTGACTTCCTACCTTCGCGCAAATCTGGAAAAGTTGACAACTTTAACCCATATCTTGATGAGGTTAGGATGCAACCACATAACAAGTCGTATCAGACCATTCTCCGCTCTACTAGCAACAACAAGATCAAAACTTTGATCGACACAGGAACGCCTGATTGGCAGCTACCGCTGAGCGCGTACAAAGAGGTCATCAGGCACGCAGGGTGTGAGCCTTCAAGAGCTCTCTGGCCCGGAACCCGTAATGAGTTTCGTCAGACCGTGCAGTGAAGTGACTCGTGGAATCGCAAACACAACTTCCTTCGAAATCACCTTCTCTGGTAATGGAAGCAATGCTGCCAGTCTACGCCTAGAGCTAGCCGATTTGTTCTCTCCGATAACGAAAAAAGATGGCAGCGCGGCAACTGATGGTTCTGGTCGACCGATGTGCTGGCTGAGAGTCTCGTTGAATCCGTCTGAGAACAGACTGATTACATCGAGTTCGGTCATGCGAGCTGGATATTGGGTGTTTGATCTGGATAACGGCCAGGTATCATTAGCACAAGCCAATCTTGGGGCAAACTCATCAAATGTGGTTCAGGTTGAAGCTTGTGCAGAGGGGCTGAAAAAAGCCGTTCGCAACCTCAGAGCTGAGACTCAGAGGAACAAGGTCGAAGGTCAAATGTCGGCCTCGGTGGCTTATGCATTGTCGACCACTACCGGTTATGCCACAGGCAAAGAGTCCTACCCGACACCCACAGGTTCGGGAATGTACAATCCTTCGAACAACCACAATCCGCCTCGTAGTAGAAACAATGCACATGCGCGTCGTTTTGAGAACACAGCTGATATCCTGGATCCTGAGGTTCCTGGCTTTTAGGCCATCTGTGTTACTGTTATCGTGACGATGGGTGCTCTCGCGCTCTAGGAGCGTAACGTGTGAGAAGGGATGGGAGGTGTACATCCATAAGTAGTTCAAATAGAAATTCAAATTGGTATGATCATCTTCGGATAGCTGGTGGTTGTTCATGTTCAAAGACCAGAAGAACAGTTTTTCCAGAGGTTGTTGTCTAACGCTATCGTGACAAGAGGTAGAGCCAACGCTGCTGGAGGTATCAGCAGGATCTTTGACTCATGATGACTGAGACTGTTGTCAGCTACATTCCAATGTAGCCTGGCATTGTGCAAAAATCCATATGGCTCTTCTGATACACAGAGAAGGCATGCACTGAAAGCGAGACATTCTGATTGTGAATATCTGGTGTGAATATGAATATGAATATGAATATGAATATTCTAGGAAAGAAAGCACACAAGTCTTACAGGCTCTCAGTACATGTAAAGGGAAACAAGAAACAGATTCAACCGATCTGTGTGCGAACCGTTGGCGGCGGCGTGACTTCCTCGAGCTCAACTTGTTCAATATGAGAATGAGTCGCCCAGTCTTTTCCAACCATACTGCTGTCGTCGAAGTCCATCCTGTTCTCGTAGTGTTCATGCTGTGTGACGGTTGTGCGAACCGTGATGGGTTCTGTAGACCCTCTTTCGGCGTTGTCGTATGTATCCACGTAGCTCGTGACTCTCCTAAGTCTGTAGTCCTTCATTTTATCCAAGGCTGTCTTGAAGTCGTCGAGGATGACCGTGTCCGTCATGCATTTGAAGATGAAGGACAGTTTCCAGAATGGGTTGATGCCGTCAGGCAACCCTTTGCTGGGGATGACGTGGGTAACGCTGAGGACATCGACAAAGAGGAACATGACCGACAAAGTCATTACCACGAGAAGGACACCGAAGCGAGGAGAGATGCGGACGAGCTCAACAAAGCCGAAATCGTATCTCTTTTTGATGTTGTAAACGAGGTTTAGGATTGTGAATATCCACCAAGGGTCTCTATAGTTGCAGTCAGAGGTTGATCAAGAATGCAGAACACGGGCACCTGCATACCTGAATAAGGCCTCGAAGGGCCGGAGGTGTTCAAAGACCTTGTGATTGATGTTGTTGAAGTAGAGGAAGTTTGCAGTGATTTCGGCAACCCAGTAAGGCTGCACCATGATAACAGTGCCAATATAGACCATGGACATTTTTCGACTCAAAAAAGGCTTGTTCTTCATCCATGAGATGACATTGTGTAAACTCCAACTGATGTTGAGGAACAAAGCCCCTACAGATTCATACCACCCGTAGTATGGCGGGTCAGGAAAGATGAACGTTCCTTGAAATAAACCAAAGATCAACTGTTAAGATGTCATCGCGTCAGTACAAGGTCTTGTTTCTTCAGCCGCAACGACGATAACGAGCTTAGGGACCAGAGGCCGAGAGCCGAGATATATAGCACCGCAATGAGGCCGAATGACACAGACGCACAGAGCCATCTCCAGCCTGGGGAAAATGGAGAAGTCGGTGTGGGGATATATGGTATACGAACCTCTATGAGGATGAGATGATGGAGGACGACTCTCTTTCGCATGTTTGCGATTGTGATACACGCCATGGTCATCAGACTGCCGAACATTAGGCCCTTTGTCATAAGATTAGTTATGCTGGCATTTCCAGAGACCATTCCTACATACCTGAGCCCATGCCTCGAGTGTCAACCCATGCGGATCGCTAGGCTTCTCGATGAGACCCATGTCTCGCAGTTCAATTTGCAAGAGGCTGATAGGTAGGTCAGATCGACGATAGTGATCAACAACGAAGGTTTAATGGAAGGTAGGAATCCCCTGGAGGTTGGTAGACAAAGAAGAGTACAAAGGAAAGAGATGAGGCTTGCGAGACTCGGAACAAGTGCAAGTGAAGGACAAGAGTCTTGAGACAGAACAGCTACAAGAGCTTGCGAGAAAAGCTATAGGGTCCGTTCGCGAGAAGGATCGTGGGGACCAGCAAGCAATATCAAC
>JALPCE010000469.1:0-11495 GCA_026538705.1 Aureobasidium sp. GC_Fusr_1 | reverse complement strand
CTCATTACATTTCCGCTTTTGGCCATGTGAACGCGGGAAATCGATTTGTGGAAGATGCACTTGTTGCCAGTCTTTATGTTGTATCGCATTCGGTCGCGTGCCACTCAAGACACGGCAGATTGTACACTCGTTACGGTCTTGATGCTATCGACAAGTATGTACGAGGCTTTCGATCAGCTGCTCTCAACAAAAGAAGGCTTTCTGCCCAGCTCGCTCCCAGCTGTAAGTCATAGCCGGCGTGGAGAACTGCCTTTCCACCACAAAAACGATACCCTAGGATATTTGGATTATCGTCAAGGAAGTTCCACGATCAATTCGTAGACATTGTTTCAAAGTTTGGCTGGCAGAACGGAAGCGACTTTGATTCAAAAAAGGTACAGCGGTCAGCTTGTGAAACTATTGACATGTTGACCACCGAGGTCCATCACTTTGACGCACCCAAATTGTCGTACACCGCAGTCTCTGCTCCAAACCAGGCTCCCATCACATTAGGGTCTCCAAAAGGCATGACCTGACTGGCAATCATACCGGCAACGCCCTTCTCACGATCCACCCACCAGAACAGGTTGGCAATGCCTGCCCAGAATGCGGTGTTCTTTCCACGTCCTGTAACTCCAGGCTCAATGGTCAACATTGCGCTAAGGCACCAACCCTATGGTCGTGGTTAGTATGTGGTCGAGACATGCAGTAATACACAAACGACATACCTGTGCGACCTCACCCTGCGGGTACAAGTCTCCGAGCGGGTTCGTGTGTTCTGGCTTTGCGTCAGAGATACCTCGACGACCAAAGTCTGGCATCTGAGTAATCTGGTTCTCGAACATTTGCTTGACGGTCTCGGGCTTGAGGATCTGTTTGTTCGTCTTGGGACACGTGCCGTCGTTCAACAGGACGGCAAGCACCTTGATGTACTCTGTGGGACGAGAAAAGAGACCGGCACCACCGCTGCAAAGAATCTTGCTTTGCTCTTCTTTGCCTTCGGCAACCATTGGTCTGCGGTATACATGATCTCTTTCTGCAGCCTTCTGGGGGCTACCTGGCCAGCGTTGGTGCATGGATGCCAGATTGGACTTCATCTCCTTGGTCGGGAACATATTCGTATTGTGGATCCCCAGAGGCTGGAGGATGTTTTGCTGCATGTACTCGTTCAAGGTCATGCCGGTCTGTCTTTCGAGTGCAATACCCGCCCAATCGATGTTGATGCCGTACTCCCATCTGCTACCGGGCTGATTGACCAGAGGCATTCTGAGAACCTCGGCTGGGTCACCACTGAAGACGTCGAAGCCGACAGGACGACCGTAGTCTCTCAACTTATTGTTGAAGATCTCGTAACCGAAACCTGCGGTCTGTGACACTAGTCAGAGAACGACTTCAGGATGTGGACGAATAGCACACTTACATGCGACAAGAGCATCCTCAACGTAATCTCAGCCTCTTTATCCTCCAGTTTTCCATCGTCTGTCAACACTTGCACCTTCTCCAACTCTGGACACAACTTGTACAGCTGTTTGTGATCATCAAGGTCAAGCTTGCCCTGCTCAACCAACTGCATGACTGCAATTGCAGTGATCATCTTGGTGCAACTCGCAATCCAGAATGTCGTTTCCAGCGTCATGGGTTCTTTGGTATCCAAACCACGGTTGCCGGATGCATTGGCTGTCAAGATATCGCCATCTTTGTTGATTGCTGCAAAGACCAGGCCAGCGACTCCTGTCTCGGGGTTCGAGGTCACTCCGTCAAGAGTGGCTTGGACTGCCTTGTGCGTTGCGTCAGACTTGGGTCTTATTTCGAGTTGTGGACTGTCTCTTCGGGACATGACGTGTTATATGAATATGAGTGGTTGAATGACTAATTATGGGATAGCAGGTTCAGATAATAGATGTATGGTATCAGAGACAAGTACGAAGGATAGTATGAAGCACAAACCTGGGCCTATTGAACTCCTCCTATAATCTACCCCTCTTCAAGCCGGAACTCCAACTCCACGGCCGAGGCTGACAGGGTCTTGCATGCTGTTGAGCCTACTCCGAGTACTTTGCTGCAAGTACTCCTGCAAGTCTTCGAAGAGCTCCGTGACCCCGCACGTTCTCCGCAGACGACCAAACTCTAAATGGAACAAGCTTTTCCACGCGATCCCCAGATTTACACGTCCTTTGAGCCGAGTATCTGGTTCGTCTTGATCGATGCTCTATCCTCCCCGTTTGCTAGAGTCTGTAACTCCACCCTCCTCTTGGCAATTGTAGAGCGAAGCGTACGCTATAGAAAGACACAATCCTTTGCCGGA
Source organism: Aureobasidium sp. GC_Fusr_1 (assembly GCA_026538705.1). Classification (NCBI taxonomy): domain Eukaryota; kingdom Fungi; phylum Ascomycota; class Dothideomycetes; order Dothideales; family Saccotheciaceae; genus Aureobasidium; species Aureobasidium sp. GC_Fusr_1. Next base: position 9,211 of record JALPCE010000469.1, on the reverse strand, counting down.
TCAGAGCAATAGCCAGAGAGAGCTGCCAAGTTGTCCGCTCTCAGTGGACGGTGCCTTTTAGCTTGATAGCACTGTGCATTTCAGCAACCGCCTTACATGTTTTGGCACACGGGGAGGATTGAGGGCTGTGTACCTCCAATATCAAAATTCGGTTACGATCTGATGACTCTAAGCCAAATGGTCGTGTATGAGTGTTGAGTTGATGTTCATACATAGCTTCTCATCCGGGTTGCCCTTTCAGCCGCAGAATTAATCTAGAAGATTGCATGATTTCTGCTGCAAGTACTCGACCAGATTCCCTAAGTAGGTATTGGTCCATGGAATCTCAAGAGACGTCTTTAAAGCTGACTGCTGCTCATGGTTCTCCACGCAATTCAATCGCATACTCTAAGCGACTGACGTGAGACACAGTTGGCGAAGAGCCATCATGGCCTACCCTTGCATCATGCCGAGGGCATGCTCACAAGTAGCGTGATACTCTTGGCTGGGGGGAACTGATATCGTTTATGGCTTTCTAGACGCGTATGATGATGTGATTATTCGAGATCGACCAGAGACGCCTCAATTTGTTTTTGCCCGAGCTTGTTTGAATTTCTTGATCTCTTTCAACGCCGCCATGACCAGAGGTACAGCCATAGGACCGAGCAGGGGCACATATACGGCCACTTTGTGCTCGTCCGGGAAGTATACCTGGCCAACCATAGAAGGTTCAAAGAATGCTTGCTCGGCATGAGCTTCAGCAATTCGTGCATGCTCCAATGCAGCGTCGTAGTGACCTTCATGGAGATGAGAGCATGCGGTCTCCAAGTGATGAATTGTTTTCTGCACCGAGTCGGCTACATTGTCCGGAATGGCGATGCTGGTCAGCTTGAGTGTAAGCCTGGACAACGCTCCGAGAGTCGATGAGGCCGACAGGATCAATGATGCTGCCCTTTCGCGTGTCAAGCTGGAAAGACGAAGAGGTAGCGAGGGTGGTGATTGGGGCAGCCCGATGAGAGACTCCAATTGCTCTGCAAAGATGCGCACGACCGGCTCAAGATCATGCTTGCTCAGGACAGTGTTATTTTGACCCGTCAGCGGGTTCAAGATCTGGACTCCGCCCCACTGAGGGATCAGCCAACTGGTTCCGCCTGTTTCTTCAATCACCATTGGAGCCTGCTTAGGAGAAGGAACGTAAGCAACAAAGTTGATTGTCGGGCCTACACCGATACTGGGACTGAGAGGCCACTCAGCTGCGTTGATGAATGCACTCAGGTCAGAGCGCATCAGTGTCCATTGCTTGGATGCTTCATCGTATTTAGGGCCGTGCAGAGATGGTGACAAGGATGCGTAAAGCTGCACCTGAGTATCAACGCTGAACTTGCTGACGGACGAGAAAGAGGCCAAGAAAGGGCCCAGGTACTCGTCAAGCGCTGCTTTGATATCCCATGCAGATGGTGATGCTGAGCCCGTGAACAGAGAAAATGTCAAGTGGTAAGTCGATGCATACTTGAAAGCACGATTAGACCTTCTTCGGTAGCCATCGACAATAGATAGACAGTTGACATCTCCTGAGGATTCGTGATGAGTAGTCTGCCCAGTCAAGAGATAGTCTAGAGTAATCTGCTCCTCGGCGAAAAGCTTTAGAAGCTCAGTCGCAACGAAGTCAGCAAGGTCAGACACACCGGTGGACTGAGCTGACGGCAATGACCCATGGTAGATGCTCAGAGTAGGATCGAAGGGCTGGACCTTGGCCACTGGGCCAGAGTAAGAGTCATCAAGCACGAGGTTGACAGTGACAGCCGAGGAGGTCGAATGGTCAGTATATTGCGCATCTGCTGACTGATCTGCAGTACTGTGCCCCGGAGTGATTACTCGTAAGCGGTGAACAGGGGACTTGTTCTGCTTGTCCAAGCCTTGCTGGACTTGGTGAGCAAGTTCGGTGGTGGTCGCAGTGTCAAGATGGGCAGTAGAAAGAGCAACGTGCACAGGAAACTCGAGTTTACATGTCTTTTCTATGTTCAGTAGATATCATAGAATAGAGCGGAAGGGCGAGGCATACCTGACCTGAGGCCCACGCATCCATCGACTCCAAGGGCAGTGCAGCGCGGGGAACAGTGGTCGTAGCGTACCAAATAGGCAGGCCGAGCAGGCCGGCGATAGCCCAGAAACAGAAGATGATCCATAGACGTGTCTTGACGCCCTGCGGAGACTCTGGCGGCGGTTGTTTCCTGGCCAAAGCAGCATGAACAATGCCTTCAGCAGCGTGAGTGCCTTTGGCTGCACCGCCAGCTTGCTGAGAGTCCATCTTGCTGCTTCTTGAGAGCAACAAACACCGGACGACTGCTTGCGAAAGGAAAAGTTCGACAGTGAGCTCCTTGGCGATGCGGACCTCGGACGGTGGATAGCAGATTATGATTGGCACGCCGGTGCGCCACACAACAGGACAAGTTGGGGCTGAGCCGCCGAGGTGGTGCATGTACAGACCCAAGCCGCGCGTGTTCTCGCTTGCTTGCATCTATTCTGGGTCTGCTCTTCATGTGTGCTGGCCGCAGACCGAGAGAGTCTTGTTGTTTACTCTCTCACCGTCTGTCTGTTTGACACAACAACACACAGCGTCCATCAAATCCATCCATACCACCGAACCGGCACACGTCGCGTGCATGCTCCGCGGCCGTTGTGACACTTCGCCATCTCCCAGCGTCATCGTTATCCACGTCCCCCGTCCACAAGTCCGTGCGGCGTGTTGGGGCTGGTCTTGAGGACTCTTCACGCAACTTCTTATAGTCGTTGCTTGCCAGCCTTTCCGGCATGCTGCGCTCATCATCAGACATAGTCGCCATGGCCAAGCGCGCCCTCAAGCCGACCGACGCTTCCGAGAAGACCAAAGCTGCTATTGTTTGTCTAAGTCCGACTATGTCTGTTAATGCCGCATCCAGCTGACAAGGAACAGGTTGTTGGTAGTGTTGGCGCCGCCCTGCTTTTCGCCATTATTCTCTTCTTCGTTCTGCGAAGTATCCGCCTGCCCAAGAACATTCGACAGCAACAAGCTGCAGCCCGCGCTCATGCGAGAGCTCAAAACCCCCGCCGTTCGTGGGTACAAACCATTCTGTCGCCTTTCCGTCGAAATGCCACACCATCTATCACCACCGCCGCTCGAGAGATGACCCAAGACCCCGAGGCCGCAGTCAACAGGCATACGAGCATCCGTAGTATTGCCACGCTTCCCGCCTACTCTGCTGTGCCTCACGAGAACGAAGGTGTTCTTGGTCGCGAAGGTGAAAGAGCAGGCATGGACACTGTGGTAGAGTTCCCCGAAACCAACGAAGAGGAAGAAGGCAGAAGAGAAGCTGAGATGGAGTCGCTCTGGCAAATCCGCCAGGCGCGCAGACAGGAGGCTGCTGAGCGAGAAGACCGTAGGCGCCGTCGCCGCGAGGCACGTGCTCGAGGTGACTTGGAGGCACTCAACGCTTTGCGACATGAGACGGCTCTCCGCGTCACCTTGGAGCGTGCCAACGGCTCGAACACGATGGTCGCCGAGCACAACGCCAGGCCGCGAGAGAGAAGAATCAGTACAGTTTCGTATGGTGACTTGGGCGTTGCTCGCCATGATGGTTCGCGCGTACGCGCCAACTCTACAGAGTCTGACAGCCGCCCCTTGCTGAACGATGCCTCTCGTGCAGGTACTGCCAATCCTCTTCGACCTTGGTTGTCTCGCGGTTCTTTCTCGACCCACCATCGTATGGCCTCGGCCACCTCGGTGCTCACTACTGACAGCGCAGATCCGGATGACAGCGACTTTGAGGTCATCTCTCTGCAACATACCTCCTCTCGCCCACGCTCATCGCGAGCTCATTCTCGAGCCCAGTCGATCAATTTGAGTCTTCGTAGAACTTCGACTACGCAAGTCCACCAGCTTCCTCGGGTTGACGGTGATCTTGGCGAGAGCCGCATTCCTCTTCGCGAGCTACCACAATACGACACTATGGGCTTTGAAGAAGCCCCTCCGTACGAGGAGATTCACTCTTCGAGGCCATCACTCTCGAGGGCCAACAGCCAAACACGAAGAAGCGAGAACAGCAGTCCGCTGTCCTCTCTGCCCGAAATCGTTCGTCTTCCCAGCATTCGCATCAATGAAGCATCTCCGACCGAGTCTCCTCGTCAGTCCAACTTTCCGGCGAACGCCAGGCCCATGACGGCCTCCACGATCGATGAAGAAACATCCAACTAACATATCACGACCTCTCCCCTTATGCTCATCATGTTTTCCTAGCTGTTCCGTATACGACTTGCATGACTTTTCTTTTTTCTTTTTGGTTGTTTATATAGAGATTGTCGAAGAATTGCATTCATCGCATTCGCTTAGCGCTGGCGTTAGGTGGAAGGAGGTCGGGCATCTCAAAAGTTGATACCATGACACATACTACCATTTCTTTTCCTCTTAATATCTATCCTACTCGTGAGTTTAAGTGTTTTAATCAAGTCCTCATGGCGACTGCCTTCTCTCATGTGCCAAATGCATAGTTTCTTGCCCGATGGAGGCGGTACCATAGAGATGCCTGATTTTGGGGTCCTCTCCGTGGATGTTTCTGTGCCGTAAAAGATGATTGTGCATTTCTATAACTAGACTGTGACTGTCTATCGCACTGTGGAGGTAGATTCTAAGCAGAACATGTTGCCCAACCACCGCCACTGCGTGCAAAAGATAAGCTATCAACAAAATCACCAAGTGAGCATCTTCCCAATAGATCGGCACCACATGTATGCAGAGGAATGACGCGGTCGTTGACAATGACTCTGACCAACTCCTCTCTATGTCCAAGACATTGCAGTTTCTCAATGTAAGCTCTGGCAGCGAATGGAACAGTGTACGCTGCCGAGTATCCATTGGTCTGCTGTGCTGTCTCGAGTGTCGTGTTCGAGAGGGCAGAGGTGCTGTTGTAGAGACCCAGGGCAAAGAAGATGGCAGTCATGTCATTGTCGTGACTAAAGTCTGCGTACAACGCACGGTCGAGGGGAAAAGTCGTGGCGTTGCTATCCAGAGTCCGGTTGGTCGATGTACTATCCACGACTGGCTTCTTTGTAAGACGGGCAATGAGCTCATTCGTGAAACCCACACCTTGAGTGGGCCCGAGAGGGTTTCCAGCCCCGTAACCGTAGAATTTGTTCAGGGATTCGTAGTATCCATAATCTTGCCACTCCGTTTCCGTAAACAGCGAGCAGAATGGCGAGATTGCACCCGTGGCCGAAGCAACAGTGTTGAAGGGACACAAATCCATCAGATAGATGATCTCTGTCGATGTGAGATTTGCTCCAGTAAGATCGGCGTTGATTCTCTTCTGGATGGCAGGAACGAAAACGTTTGTCCAAGTCCTTTGAGCGGAATCAGCGATGTTCGAATCAGGTCCATCTTCGAAGCTGGTGCATAGATCATGGTTTAGGGTGTTGTTGCTGCCGGCAGCCTCACTAATGACCACATTGACAGAAGGGTACTGTTTGTTGGCCCACCAGTCTGCAGTTTTGGTTTGCGTGAATCCATCCACCCACTTTTCTGCAGACTCTACCACACGAGCCTCACCAGATGAGCGAACAAAAGGGACTGCCTTGCGAGCAAGGTCAGCGTAACGCTGGTAGTACTTTATGCCAGAGTTTTCCATTTGTTGTCTTCCAAAGTCCGTCAGTTGGTCTGCGCCGAGAGTATACTCGTAGTCATCAAGAAAAGCATATTTGCCAGTGAAATTGGCTACATTCTTCTTGATCTTGGTGATGGTCGCGTTGTATTCTGCAGTCTTGGAAGCTGTGGGATCTCTAGCCCCATGTCTCGACAGAATTTGTGCAAACGTGACCGAGCATGTGAGAGGGATGTTTGCAGGAATCTCTGATGGGACGGAGAAGTATGGAGAGTATTGGCCCCAGTAGTGGCTGATCTGAGGTTGGCATTGGTAGCCATTCTGAATATTATCGCATGTCTGAGGGTCCGGAACAATGTGGCCCGAGGAGCTATTTAGGTATGAGTACTCTAACTTTCTGACGGTTAGGAAAATATCAAAATACCTTGAGATAACGCCCAAAGCGAGAAGACTTACTGCAGTCAGAGCCATGGTGTAAAGTACAAAGCGTGAGATACACCTTCTTCTAGCCCCGTTCTCGAGGCCACCGAGCTCTTTATAACCCTTTGTTGCTACCCATCTAGGGAGCACGTGGGTGTTTTGGTTCGCCATATCCGTAGGGCGAAGTGGACTTTGGCGATACCGAGGGGCTTGCCCTCAACCCTAGCCAGGTGCAGTTGTGAAGGTCTCCAAGGCATATCAATCCGGCATATCGAGGTGGACGATGGCGGTGCTGAGTGAAACAGTCAAGTACCATCGTGGAATATGACCACGTGCAGATGCACAGACCGCATGTGTCCTCGTCAGGATTGATATGCTCGACCGACCTGCAGACGCGGTAAAGTCAATTGAAAGTAAAGGGTAGATTGCACCTCCCCAGTGTACGATAGACAGTCACAGTGTAGTAATAGATTACACAACTTGTGTAGTAGAGCGATGTTTACGGAGAGAAGGTTGTGTTTAGGCATTTCTATGGTGACCCCCTTGTTTTGGTACTCAATTGTGCATTTGTATAACTTATAATGGTATAACAGGTTAGTAAGGGGAAGGGGCCAATTATTATGGGCTGTGGCTGTCCCTTGCCTAGGGGGAGGTAGAACTATACACATAACAAGAATGTCTTACGGCACGATTAATGAAAGATTTCTACGTTTGTTCGTAGGATGTGAATAGCGGTCGGCGACAATAAGGGCAGGGTGACTGAGGGGCAGTTGCAGCTTTCACCAAGACACGACGACCATCATCAACATCGCGACCTACTCGCGACAATCACTCATCACTTACTCACACCCACGCTCGTACCCCCATCGCTATGAATTATATCAGCAACTTCATCAGCAAACCATTCATTAGCCACACCCAAGACACAGACAGCGACACCATGACTACTCCACAGGTGTCAACATCGTCACCACCGCCCAGCTCGCTGCCCTCATCCTCTCAGATCCCAGGGCTTGACCTGCTGTCGGCCGCACAGTTCGATGCCCAAGTTACAGCCAGGAGAGCAGCTCCATCGCCAAACACACCCGCCAGCAAGCGTCCCAAACTCGACGCGCCGGGCTCCTCTTCGTCAACAGCTCCGCGCACCCTCCTTCCTTCCAAACCTCGTGGTGACTCTGCAGCCAAAGTCAACGATATGTGTCAGATCCGCCAGTTGCGCACCGACTATGACTTTGAAGAAGGTCCCCCGTATGCCTTCTCAGCCACTCTGCGTCTGCTAGATGGTGATCAAGAAATCCAGAGCTTCGAAGCGCCAGGCACCTTTGGAAGCAAGAAGGCGGCCAAAGAGAAAGCTGCCGAGATGGCTGTGACCTGGCTGGAGAAGCAGCCTGTTCCGAAGAAGGGTCAGAAAGACGCAACCCTCCTGCCACTCGCTGCTACAAAGGTTGACCCTTCTGAGAATTGGGTTGGTATATTGCACGGTAGGTCCTTCTGCTTCTTCATGTGCCTGCTCATTTTGTGATGTTCGGCCACACAGATGTGTCCTACGTCAGGCTTGATCAATCTTCCGAAACGTCCTTGACCGCCCGCATACCAGCTTCGTCGATGCCTATTGCGAAGTCACAGTGCATTGTGTACAAGAGTCTGCCAGTATTAGCGCTACTGGTATCAACTACTAGCATGCCCTCACAGGATGCAACTCTTCGAAGTTTAACATGCGATGGGCAACTAGAAGTCTGGCATGCAGGCTGGAGAGAACGTCAAGCAAGGTTGGACTTGTCTGGCGTAAGCAACATTTGCTCCTCCACGATCATGCTTTGCTCGGGGCCAGATAATACAATGCACACAGTCAGTCTGACAAGAAGTGTGCTCGCTGAGAGCCTCTTTATCACCGAGGATGGGCTTCAACGAAGCGCTCGTCTCTACTAGACTTGGTGCATTGTTTTACATGTCCACGAGCCGAGCATGGTCGTGGAAGAAGTATAGCGTGCACCATTTTCAGTGTTCGTTGCCTCATGACCTGTCTTGTTCTCGCTGGCTACATCTTTCCATCCTCCTCCATCATACCTGCCTTCTCTGACAACAGCACAGAATTCTGTCAAGGACGCGGCATCGATCAACCCGAGTACTCCATCTACGAACTCGGCCCTCAACGCTTCGGCGCGACCTGCACCATTCTCGGTCAAACACACCACGACCAGAACGCCGCCTTCTCAAGTAAAAAGGTTGCAAAGACATCCGCCGCTCGTGCTGCCGTCTTGGCCTTGCGTGAAGAAGGCGTGTTAATCAAACACTCCGCAAACGCCCGTTCTCAAGTCGCTCCTGCCGTTCCAGCCTTTGGCACGCATTTGCCTCCACCCGCCGTTCCCGTCGTTCCTGTTGTCGCTAGCACGCCGAAAGTACAGCCAACCCCATCACCACCCTCAGCATCTTCACTCGTACCTACCCTCTGCACTGAACTCAACATTGCGCCCCCAACCTACAAGCTAGTCCAAACGTCGTCCTTGACTCCCGACTTTTGGGATGGCGAAGCTCGCTTCGATCATGCCGTTGAGCCTTGCCTTCGCGGTGCTGTGGGAAGAGTTGAGCGGGTGTATGGGAAGAAGAATGCAAAGGATAAGGTTGTGCAGCAAGTGCTGGAAGTTCTTGAGGAGGTCAAGCAGCAGAGGATGGCTGGCTGAAGTACATGGTCTCGAAGTGGAAGACATTCTTTTCAGACATTCATACATAGGCTGTTGAAGACGAAATACAGACTCATTCGATCACCGATGACCTCAGTATCACAGTATGAACAGCAAGGCCAGATAATAAGGGTCGACGAGGGATAGTGGATAGGGTTAACTCATGATTAATCTCTCTCTCTTATATTATCAAAGAGTAGCTCAGTATACCATAAAAATGCACAATTCTTACTTTGTTAGCCTCACTCGAATGACATATCTCTTTGGTGGTCATAAGGTACCTCATTCCCAAAAAAAAAAAACATGCTGCATTTTCATAGCGTACCATCACACTCTTTGTCACACGGGGAGCAGGAGAAAGGCTTGCGTCTTGATGAGGTACGAGTGACACTTTACAAATCAATCAAAAGAAAACGCTGCCAAAACACGCACCTGCCCAAAACAAGACCAAAACTCTGCAGAGCTTTGGAAAAACTTCCTACTGCCTGCAAAATTTTCTAC
>JALPCE010000468.1:0-11582 GCA_026538705.1 Aureobasidium sp. GC_Fusr_1 | reverse complement strand
TTTTTATAGTAATATAAGCCATTGGTTGTTGCGCAAAACTACAAAGAACGTCAAATTCTACGAAGTTTTGCAACTTTCAATCGACTTCGAAGACCGGGTGGCGAATTCTAATGAATTTTGAAACCGAGAATAACAGGACCCTTTCTGGTTACCGCCGCCATCATCAGCTTTGTCGTTCACCCAGTCCAGCAGCTTGCACTCAATAGTAGACACTTCAGATCGAGGCGTTACGTAGTCGCAATAGCCAAGTACTTTATCAGGCAGCTGTACCATCAACCCATGTCTCAATTCTTGTCGGTCATTTTGTCTTTCTCCGAACAATTCGAGACGAAGTGGGATGCCTCGACGAGAGCATCAGCCAGCCCGAGAGAGAAAACAAAGCATGCAAATCAGTCCTTGGGAATGCAGAAGTGCACTTGATCATCCAGAGTGCTCATCGCTACGAATCATGTTGAGTTGATTCTCTCTTGTCAAGTTTGACCGTACTTGATGCAAGGTATAACAGATAGAAGGGACCCTTGATCGGTCAGTTTAGTGTTTGGGTAACTTTGGTTTCGGGGTGCGGGTGGGTTTGTTGACACCAAGCAAAACAACAAAGTCGAGCTTTTCGGCCCACCACTTTCCTGCATACATCACGCCGGCCTGCTGCTCTGTCCAGCGTCAACTATTTTTCGAGGCCGCAAATATCTTGTCTGCTTGGACAGAACGATCGTTTCAGAAGCCTCTGACTCTGTTCCGCAAGCGAAATCAAGAACGGGTGTTGCAACGGGCGTGTTTACGGGGACTGAGCGTTGCAAAGCAATCGATTCCTGCCCTGCTATGCCGTCTGGTCCAGTCGACGACTTTTCCCTTGTCTGCTGCTTGTACTGTCATTGCTAGTAGCAGTGCTGCGGGCGACTTCGCCGCTCTCTTTCGACAAACAGCTCGCCGTCCAGCTGCTGTGTGAGTGCCGCCGGGACACTGATAAGTCGGAAACCACACTCCTTCCCCATTTATTCAGGGTCGCTCCTTCCCTAAGACAGCATGGCATATCTACACCAATCACGCGGGCAAGCGCCCGGGTCTCCTTCGGTGCCTGGCAGCCCGCTCCGCCATACGACCAGCGTATCGACGAACCACCTGCACCACAAACGAGGACTCAGCGAGGCCACCGGCTCGCCAAAGGCAAAGGGGTTCTGGGAGGCCAAAGAAGCCAATGTCGCGCCTGTTACACCTGAACAGTTCCGCACTGCTCTAAGGCCTTTACAACAGGCCCCGGGAACGTCGCCTGCTCAGCCCTCGCCGCATTCGCTATCACATACACAATCGCACTCGCGCTCCAAGAGTCTGCATGACTCTAGGATGGACCCTTTCAACGACAGCACTCCCAATACCCAGTCTGCCTCGCCCATGCCCACATCACCACCGATGAAGTCTCGACCGCATTCGCTTGCAATCTCCCGCTCCGACTCTGTACGAGCCCCTATTCACGACCGCGGCAACCGCAATTCTGTTCACGTCCACTTCGCCTCGCCGAGCCACATCGAAAAGTCGGAACTGCAAGGCTTGCAAAGATCAGCTACGAAACACCTGCGCACACTTAGCAAGTTTGCCCAGAACACCGACGATGACGACTTCTCGATCAAATCTCCAGAGCAAGAGGTTGTGGGTCTGCATGGCCGCAGGAGGTTGCAGCGTACCATGACAACAAAAGAGAAGAAGGGCACAGAAAACACTAGCAAGTTCACAAGCAGTTGGGAGGCCAGCAAGTGGATGGACCGTCAACGTCAATTCTTGCAGGCCTATGAATATCTGTGTCATATTGGTGAAGCCAAAGAGTGGATCGAAGACATTATTCACAAGCAGATCCCTGAGATTGTTCAGCTCGAAGAGGCACTCAGAGACGGTGTCACATTGGCTGAAGTTGTGCAAGCCATCCATCCTGACCGACCTATCCGCATCTTCAAACACGACCGCCTACAATTTCGCCATTCCGACAACATTGCTCTATTCTTCCGCTTTCTTGCCGAGATGGAACTGCCCGAGCTCTTCCGATTTGAGCTGGTCGACTTATATGAGAAAAAGAACATTCCCAAGGTCATTTACTGCATCCATGCTCTGTCATGGCTTCTTTTCCGCAAAGGAGTCGTAGACTTCCGCATCGGTAACCTTGTCGGTCAGTTGCAGTTCGAGGACCATGAGCTCGAAGCCATGCAAAAAGGTCTTGACAAGGCTGGCATTAGTATGCCCAACTTCTCAGGCATGGGAGCCAATTTCGGTGAACCAGAACCAGAACCGGAACCCGTTGAGACAGAGGAAGAACGAATCCAGAGAGAACTCTCCGAGCACGAAGCCATGATCGAAGACTTGCAATCTCAGGTTCGCGGAGCTATGGTCAGATTAAAACTCGGCGACACCATGAATCAGCTATGGGACGCCGAAGAAGCTATCGTTGACCTCCAATCAAGGATCCGTGGAGACTTCGCTCGCCAGATTTCATATTATCGCATGGACATGAAAAGATTCGCTGTTCAGCTTCAGAGTGCTGCTAGAGGCTTCCTCACTCGCAAGCGTCGCAGCAACCGTGAGCAGACTTGGAAAAGCCAAGAGAAGCAAGTTGTCACTCTTCAATCGCTCTTCAGGGCTCGCAAAGCAAGAACCGAAGTCAAGCGAATGCGTACTCACATGCAGAAGCAAGAAATGGGCATTCGCAACCTCCAAGCCGCTATCCGTGGAGCGCTGGGTAGATGGAATGTCAGTGACCAATACGAAGCGACACGTGAAGCCGAGGAACCAACTCGCTGGCTTCAAGCAGCAATCAGAGGAGCCATCAAGAGAAAGCAGATCGAGCGCCAGATCGAAGAAGGTCACGCCTCCGAGGAGCACATTGTCTCTCTACAAGCCGCCATCCGAGGAGCTCTCCAAAGAACTCAGGTCGAGCGTCAACTCGAGGAAAGCCGGGCGTCTGAGCAAGATGTTGTTGCCATGCAAGCCGCAATCAGAGGTATGCTCGAGAGAAAGGGGCATGCCGCGAATGCCGATCTGCTTAGAAAGCATTCGAGATCTGTCGCAACACTCCAACATGCCATGGCTGGCTTTATTCAGCGTCGAAAGCTCGAACACACCCGCATATCCCTGGAAACAGAGGCACCTGCCTGGCTTGCACTTCAATCTGCAGCGCGTGGTCAGAAAGCAAGACGTACGTTCAGAAAACTCAAGTCAGACCTCCAAAAACAATCGTCTTCGATCGTCGCATTGCAGTCCGCTTTCAGAGCTGGATGTAGTCGCAAGGATGTAAACGCCATCAGGGATGCACTCAATTACCGCGAAAACTCAATTCTTGATTTCCAGAGCTCTGCTCGTGGCCATATGTTCCGCAAGAAGCATCACGCCGATGTCAACGCGCTGTACACCCAGAAGTCAGCGATCAGAGATCTCCAATCTCTGTCGAGAGCCTATCTCGAGCGTCAAAGAGTATTCGATGTTTTGTGTCAGCTTAACGAGCAAGAGGACCAGATTGTCGAGTTGCAGAGCATTGCTCGCGCCCTTCTTGCCCGCCGCGACATTGGAACTCTTCTTGGTCAACTTGAGGACGAAGAGGACGCAGTCATGGAATTGCAATCTGCGATTAGAGGATCACTTGTGAGGCGAGACTTTGCCGAGAAGCAACGCTTCTACAAGGAGAACATGGAGAAAGTCATCAAGGTCCAGAGCATAATCCGCGCCCGTCAACAAGGCCAAGCCTACAAAAGCTTGACCAGTGGAAAGAACCCACCTGTTGGTACAGTGAAGAACTTTGTTCATCTCCTTAATGACAGCGACTTCGACTTTGACGAGGAACTTGAGTTCGAGAGATTGCGAAAGACTGTGGTTCAGCGCGTACGACAGAATGAGATGGCTGAGCAATACATCGATCAACTTGATATCAAGATTGCGCTGCTTGTCAAGAACAAAATCACCCTCGACGAAGTTGTCAAGCATCAACGACACTTTGGTGGTCACATTGGCAGTCTCCTGAATAACACGGAGATCTCTTCCAAAGATCCTTTCGACCTCAAAGCCTTGAACAAGAACTCGAGGAGGAAGCTTGAGCACTATCAGGAGCTGTTTTTCCTCTTGCAAACCCAACCACAATATCTTGCACGTCTCTTCCACAAGCTGAAAGAACAAGGTATGCCAGAGCAAGAAGGCAAGAGGATCGAGCTGCTCATGATGGGACTCTTTGGCTTTGCGCAGAAGCGTAGGGAGGAATACTACCTCTTGAAGCTAGTGACACGCTCTGTTCAAGAAGAAGCAGAGCACAGTGCTTCTCTACAGGATTATCTCCGTGGCAGTTTCTTCTGGAGCAGATTGCTATCTGCCTATGTGAGAAGTCCCCGCGATCGCAAGTACATGCGCGATCTGTTCGGACCACTGGTCAGGGAAAGCATCTTCGAAAACGCAGATTTGGACCTTGAGAGCGATCCAATGCAGATCTACCGTGCTTCGATCAACAACGAAGAGCTCTCTACTGGACAGCGCAGTCGCAGGAACCCAGACATCTCACGTGAAGAAGCCATTCGCGATCCTGAGACCAGAGATCTTTTTGTATCACATTTGCAAGATCTCCGCGATATTTGCGACCACTTCTTCATCCTGCTTGAAGAGACTCTGCCTCGTATGCCTTACGGTCTGAGGTTCATTGCCCAGCAAACCTTCAACACGCTTGTGACCACCTTCCCTGGGGAAAGTCAGCAGCATCTCCTCCAAGTGGTTGGCCACTGGCTTTGGAAGGCCTACCTTGCTCCTGCGTTGACCCAACCAGAGATGTGGGGTATTATTGACAGAGGTCTAAGCCCCATACACAAACGAAACTTGGGAGAAGTCAGTAAAGTCCTCGGTCAAGTATACGCTGGCAGACTGTTCGGCGGTGACCACATCTATCTGCAACCTCTGAACACTTGGGTTGGTGAGGCTATTGAGAGAATGGAGGAACTTCTCGTTTCTCGTAAGTTTTCCGTTGGTCGTTGATTATGCACTGCTAACACTTCCTAGTTATCGATATCCCAGAGCCTGAGCAACAATTCGATATCGACGAGTTCAACGATCTCTTCGCCCGCGTCAAGCCCACACTGTACATCAAGATGGCAGACATCTTTGCTATTCATCATCTTGTAACAAACGAGCTTTCGCATCTCTCCGACCCAGACGATGTTCTACGTGAGATCATTCGCGAGCTCGGCAGTGCTCAGAGTAACGAGAACGAGATGATGGGTGTCGGCTCGAACGAAATCAGCTTGCAATTGACTCCCAAATTCCACGACAAGCAAGATCCAGAGGCCGACCTCAAGCAACTGTTCATGGAAACCAAGCGCCTCGTATTGTTCATCATCAGGATACAAGCTGGAGCCAACTTGCTTGAAATTCTCGTTCGCCCTATCACACCGGAGGATGACGACAAGTGGTTCTCACTCCTGGACGAAGAAGCTCTGCACCAGAAGCAAAACCCAAGAGCACCTTCGGCATACTCTGGCATGATGGAAGAAGAACCAGCTTCAACTCTCCTGGATATCACTTCAATGTCATACGCTGAAGTCAAGAGTGCGGCTCTGGAGAACATTCTGATGCTTGAGCAAGAAGGCAAGGTCAACAGACACAATCAGTATCAAGATCTGCTCAATGCTATCGCTATCGACATCAGGACGAAGCATCGTCGTCGTGTACAAAGAACTCGCGAGTTGGACGGCGTCCGCGCTACGCTTACGCAACTCGACTCAAAGGCATCTTACTTGGACGAGCAACTCCAGAGCTACAACGACTATATCGAGCAGGCCATGATTACGTTGCAGAACAAGAAGGGCAAGAAGAGATTCTTGCTGCCTTTCACTAAGCAATACAACCACGAGCGTGAATTGGCTCGATCTGGTCGCACACCCAAGTTCGGTTCCTACAAGTACTCGGCACGTTCTCTTGCGGAGAAGGGCGTACTTGTCAGTTGGGAAGGATACGACGCGACTCAGTGGAATCGTATCAACGTCACAATCTCTTCAGATGAAGTTGGCGTGTTCCACATTGAGGGTAGCATGGGCAGTCTTATGATCCCTGGCGCCAGCGCTTCTGTGCCGCTCGACGACCTCCTCCAGGCACAATTCGATAACCATCAGTTCATGAACCTGTTCCGTGGCACCGGTGGTGAAGGTGGTCTCAAGCTGAACGTCAACCTCTTCTTGCATCTGGTCTTCAAGAAGTTCTACCGTGAAGAGTAGAGAATGGAACGCGACCCCCTCGTGGACCATCATAACGTCGATATGACCTTTTCGTGTTTCCTTTTTCTCAATTTTTACTCCTTTTCCTTTACTACAAAGACTTCAAGTCGCCCTCCTCTGTTTATATAATACGACTCCCTGGAAATGCTTATGGCACACAAACAGGGTGAGCAAGACGAATTTAGGACCCCTCCCATATGGCGTTTTCTTTCTATGAGTTTGAGAAGAGTCATGGTTGCGGTTTGCAATGGCGGCGAAGTTCTTAAGCATAGAATACCCACTTGATGTTAATGTTACAGTTCTCATATTCTCAATGTCCTCCCTTCGATTCACTGCTGTCGCGTGAATAGAGAAACAATGCATATTCCAAACAATGCATATTCCAAACAATGTTTACCATCCAATCAGAAGGTTGGGAACAATAAATTTGCACAATCTCGGAAGCGGGTTATGCATCCTCTTGGCAACCAGCTCCAACGAGAAACGCCGACCTTCTGGTATTCGCGACTTCCACCTGTGTCTGTCTTATCTGACAGTCTCTCACATTATGTGCAATATCCTCTACGTACAGATATCATGCTTTAGATAAAGCACATATCGGCAACTCACGCATTCTCAACAACCCATTCAATCGTCGCGGCTCTCGCGGATCAGATGACTACTACACTGAACCCCTCCAGGATGTCACAAATTGGTCACGATGAATCCTGAACAGCCGCGAAGAGCGGCAACTGTGCCTCTGCCCGTTCCTCAAAACCATCAGAATCCGCCACCAGCTCCGCCTCTGCCCCCACAACAGCGAGCCCGCAATGCCCTGAACAGATTCTTAGGGTTCCCTGCCAGGGCCGCTGATTCAGATGGCGATGGACGTGATGGCACCGGTCCAGGCCTGAAGGATGTGCAGAGACTTCCTAGTCTATCAGCGTATAATGCCAGCGCTAGCCATAAAACCGGGCTAGAAATTAACTCCTTATCCATCAACGATGAGGGAAGTCATGCGATTCTTGCTGGACGGGACATCCTCAAAACAATTCGCGTTGATGAGGGAAGCTGCACAGAAGACATCAATATTCGAGCTGCTATCCGTAACTACAGTGCCCACACCTCTGGGAGGTCAAAGGACAATATCAATATCTCCGATGTTGCTTGGGGAAAGGGCAATTTCGGCAACTACATCGCTGCTGCAAACGCCAACGGACCCATCACGCTATATGACCTCAATCACCCTGGTATCGAAGTCGCGCAGCTAAAAGAACACCGCCGACAAATTCACAGAGTTACGTTCAATCCTCATGCTGGCCAGCATTTCCTTTCTGCCAGTCAAGATGGAACTGTCCGACTGTGGGACCTCCGCGATGTGAGACGAGATGCCAACACTTTTCCAAGCAGATTTACTACCAGCGGCCAGAATGAGGGAGTTCGGGATGTCAAGTGGTCTCCAACAGACATCTTCGAACTAGCAATGTGTACGGATGGTGGCTTTGTTCAAAGATGGGATACTCGCAAGCTCAAAAGTCCATTGACCCGTATCGCCGCTCATACTGGTCCCTGCGCGACGATTGACTGGCATCCTGATGGTAAACATCTACTCAGTGCCAGTTCGGACAAGACTGTGAAAGTCTGGAACATCTCTGCTGAGGGTAGAAGACACAAGGCTGTTTATGAGATCAAGACACCACATCCTTTGCGTCATGCTAGGTGGAGACCATCTTGCCAGTCATCGTGGCCAACGGATCGGGGCTCTAGGCAGTGTACCCAGATTGTCACATCCTACGAGCGTGACCATCCTATTGTGCATATTTGGGATTTCCGAAGACCTTGGCTACCCTTTCGAGAAATGGAAGGCTATCAGACCGCCCCAACAGATCTTTTGTGGCATTCTCAAGACTTGCTGTGGACAGTCAATAGAGAGGGTATGTTTCTTCAGCATGACATCAAATATGCTCGCAAAGTCATGGACAAACGCAACATGCAAGCCTTTGCTATATCTCCGCTTGGAGAATTCAGTTTGGTAATTCAGAAGAGAGCAACTCGTCTCAGACCAGGTCTCAATCGTGACGATAGCGAAGCATTCATCCGTCAACGGCGATCTGGTCTGTCACCTTCCGAGACGATTGGACAAGGCATCACATCCAGTCGAGGATCCCACGACGATACCATAGACGACACTTTTCTGAGCAGCTCTTATGGCAAGCGCCACACAAGATCTCCCAGTGCCAGGATTGGTAAGTCGTCTAATGGATCACCACCAGTATACGATGTGAACTCTACTCGAACAGTCAGTCTCGAAGACGTCCTGAAAGCGGGACGAGCATATAAGCCAGGTCAAAGTGCCGCTCGCGGCCGTCTGCCCGGTAGCCCAAACCTGTTGCTCCTTCAGTATTTCGCCAAGCAATACACAACACGAGCTCTTCCCGAACCTCCTTCGGTCGATGCTTTCCTGAAAGTACACGAGGTCTTTGAACACAACGCGATTCACGCTCAGAAGGCATCACTATATCGCTTGGCTCAGTCATGGAGGATGATGGGTCGAGCAGTTATGACAGAGCTGCTGAACAGAGCGAATCACCACCGCAGACTAAGAGTAAAGAACGAATCCGGACCTCGCAAAAGCTTGTTAGACGAGTCGCCCTTTGCGAGAAGGACAAGAAAATGGCTCGGGTCAACAGAGCGCAGGCTGAGCTCAAAGCCTGGCACGCCCTTGAGTCGACCACTCAGAACGATAGAGTCACTCTCGACTGTTCAGCCTGACAGTACCTCAAATGTTCCCACACCGATCGCAAGACCTGTAAAAGACAAACATGAGTCAGAGCGAGCTTCGCTGAAAGAGATTGATAAGGACGAAAGTCTTACGCTGCCACCTTCGCTCCTGACACCTTCAGAGATTCAACAAAACATCGAGGAACAGAGCCGAGCTACGTTGCAGGCAGTCGATCACCGAGGCATCGAGCATCGTAACTCTTGGTATGGCTCTGTACAAAACTATCAAGAGAAGCGAGAGTCGATCAGCAATTGGAGACAACCTCTCAAAGAGCCGCTCAATTTGGAGAATGGGCCCAGTGAACGGCCTAAACCTACAAGATACAACTCTGATGAGAGTTTTGGCATGTTCCCAACTTTGTCTTCTAGAGATGCTTCGGGACCTGCTTCTTCCGTCGCTAGCAGATCAGATCTTATGGAAGCCGTGCAAGAGAACCTCCGATCAGAGGGGTCATACGGCTCGATGAACTTGGGAAGTAGTTCATCTTCTGAGCCTATCTTGAGTCGAAGCTATCAGGCCAGACAGGGCATTCCTGAAGATCAAAGCCAGGGAGATGTCGTTGTATCTTCATCCGAAAGCGACCGTGGAGGATCTGTGAAGGTCCCTGCACCCTCGGAGAATAAAGAGGCTCCAGCAAGAGACATACCTCGAGACATGCAAACTCTAGCCTTGAACAACCAGCAGAGCTTCACATCCGAGATAGACGCTTTTCCCAATCACCGGAAGCTTTCTGATGAAGCCGAGAATATGGAAGCTAGTGGCACTATCATTCCGCACCGGCATTCGAAGCAGCTAGGACGATCGAGAGAAGGATCTATAACTAAGCTAACGACACTCGCGCATACCACAGAGAGTGCACCAGCCGTGATGCCCACCAAGAATGCTGCTGTTGACTCGACAAAAACGCCGTTCATCACAGCCGATTTCCTGACATCTGACTATAATGTCGACAGCGAAAAGGACAAACCATTCCGCGTGATAGACATGCTCAATCACCTACTCGACTATCATACTATGAAAGTGCCTGACGCACAAGCAGCGACCAACTTTATCTTCATGTTGGCACCCCTGCTTCCAGCGACCCATGCACTCTCACAAGCAGACATCGATGCGACCATTACTGTGTACAGCGAATACTTCACGGCCATGGGATACAGCGATAGGGAAATTTACAGCTTGTTCTCGACTTCATTTGAACATCTCATCAAGGCTGGGCTGCAACCGCTACAAGCAGAAAGCATCATCAACACCTATCACAGCCAACTGCAGCATCTTGGATTGTTCAGCAATGCCGCCTATCTGCGTCGTGTCAGCTATCCCATGTATCCATCAGTCTACGAGGCCGGCTTGAAAGACACTCAAGTCAGCTTCATGTGCGGCGCCTGCAAGAAACCCATCAACACTCCGAACAAGATGCGCTGTGAGACTTGCACTCAGCGTCAAGATCCATGTCCAATCTGCTGGAGTGATACAAGTCCATTCGAGGGTTCTGCCAAGATAAAAACACGAACAGGAGGTAATCGAACTTCTGTAGTTGAGCCCTTTATTCGGCCGGCAAGTATTGGAGACGATGACGAGATTCAACAAACCAACATTGAAGGTGTGCAGGTACAGAAAAATGCCTTGTACTCTACTTGCTTGCTTTGCAACCATTCAGCTCATGCAGCGTGTCTGCGTACCTGGCACTCACCACCTCCATCCTACGTTGATGTTTCTCCAACCTCTGTGTCAACCTCCGAGGGCGCTTGTCCTACTCCAGGCTGTCTCTGCGCGTGCACACCGGGTCCCCAACGAAACGAGCTGTTGGACACTGTCGAGCGAAGGGAGAGGAAGAAAAGTGTACGTGATGATGACTGGGTTGTGGCGGAGTCGAGGGCTGCGCAGACAGCTGCTACGTTAGCAGGTGGCAGAAAGAAGAGCGGACTGAGTGTTACAACACCGAATGAAGAAGTTGGCAGTAGCAGGCGAGAGAGAAGGAGCGTGGGGTTCAAGCAGGGCTAGCTTCCAGATACGATGTTACTGTAGTGGATCGTCATACGAATTGCCAGACCACAATTCATCAGTGGTTCTACTCGCGGCAAGCATTCGATGATTTGGCCACATCTCATCGTTTAATCCACATCTCATCGTTTAATCCACAATGCCTCTCCCTTTTGCCTTTGACGTCGAAGGCAACGAGAAAGAGCTCTTGACTCCTGCTATTCGAGGTACCAAAGGGATGTTTGAGTGCGGTCGAGAAGTTTGCACCGCAAGTAAAGAGAGTGGTGGTTATTGGTAGCTTTGCGAGTATTCATTGATACGAGTAAAGGCACGAGACCTGGATACACATATACAGAAAACGATGGGACTCCCACGACATATGAGGAATCTATAAGTGGAGATGGATCTGTGGCGTATTGTGCGAGTAAGGCGTTTGCGGAACGTGCTGCTTGGGAGTTTTATTCAAGATCCAGAGACCAAAATTTTGATGTGGTTACCTATTTGCCGTAAGCACTTCTCATGCCCATCTTCACGTGAGACATTATACTGAACGAAAACCCCCCCCAAAAAAAAACAGCTCCTGTGGTCTATGGTCCCCCTCCAAGCACTCTCGTCCC
>JALPCE010000467.1:0-11795 GCA_026538705.1 Aureobasidium sp. GC_Fusr_1 | reverse complement strand
TATCGGTAGGCTAGCTCTTAAGGCTCTAGTCGAACTAGTTATATAGTAGAGGGGCCTTATATAGCTAGCGGCGAGGGCGAGGGCGCTAATATATAGTAATAGCGACGATTAGTATAAATAGCATACGACGGCGAGCTTCCTCTATAGCGACTATATATAGAGGTTACTAGCAGCGACGACGACGACGACGACGACGACGACGAGGGGTACTATACGCTAGCAGTAGCTACTGGCGCTAGCAGAGCTAGTACCATGGATTAGAGGGCTCGGAAGTGGCGTATACTTGCTTGCTTATTTAGAGGTGTTGCTGTTACACACCAGCTGCTAACACGCTCTAATGTCAACCGCAGCGGTGTTCGACCACTACACCCCGTCACCTCTCTCTGGACGTGGCTCTGATCTGCGTACGATCAGTCCCTCTGTGCAAAGTACCTCTTTCTTCTGCGCGAGTCTGCAAAGTTCTACGAACTTTGTGTCGATGGACGCACATGATCCAACCCAGAATGTACATGCCGCCTCACCAGAGCAGTCGCGGGGACCCTCTTTTCGGTGGTATCTTTGGATCGACGGGGCTCATGTTGGTTGCGCAGAATCTGTTCGAACTCGCTACTCTGACTTGTCGCATGATCTTTGTCCAATCTTTGTAACTTTTGCGGATCGGAAGCATGAATCAAGAGAAGAGGTCTAGATCTAAGAGGATTCTCTCCAGTAACAAAGTAGTGTTTGCTACATAATCCGGACACAAAAACGACTGGACTGGGATCTCTGCTCCTTCCGTCTACTCCGCGTGGGGCGCTCTGAGCTTGATAACGGTCATCACTAGCAACTTCGAGTGCGAGTGTCTGTCATCACCTCTACTTTATCTCGGTGTGCTTGTAGCGGATTCTTCTATCACACGCAGCTTCCCCGCATCTTGTCAGGTCCCTGGTCCTCTGACATCGAGAAGTAAGCTGCACGCATATAGGCTTCGAGGAGGCTTGTAACGGTCGAGCTGAGCCGAGGCATTAAGATTAGAGGGGTCTAGCTGACAGCAAGTCAGAAGAGTTGGACCTCTACCCATACAAAAGCCTCTACGTTGGGCTCTGGAAGTTTTAATCCAAGCAAACTTCAATCCGTCGATATCCACTGACTATAGCATTGTCAACTGAACAGCAGTGGTGAAAGACCATTACCAGCATGGCGTCAACATTCGACCCCAACCCAAGCATCGGGCCACCGACTCTTCTGGACAAGCTACAATGCGTGGTCCTTCTGCCTATCCTACCTTTGACATGTCTTCGAGCGTTATTGCGAAGAGTTGTCTGGAGTACCAATAATCTGAGCTTCAAAGCTGACTTCATCTGCTCCTTCCTTCGCGCGTGCGTCTCAGTTTCATATTGAGGTATTCTCGACAGCTGACATACAGCACAGAGCACAGACTTTCCTGCCAATCAGTATGCTGAGAAATTTGACAAAAGAGCCCGAGCCCAACTTCCCATTGTCGCGACGCTTCGCCAACACCAAATCAGAGCTCTACCAAGAAGTGTCTACAGCCCACTTCTCCGGTCGCTGGATCTGTAAAGGTTGCCCTGGAAAGCCTACTCCGGCTTCTGAGGTTGATTTAGTAATCTTCTATCTCCATGGTGGAGCCTATCAAATCGGTCATCCAGCTTCCGCTATCGCACCATTCTTGCGTATCGCCGAGATTGCAGACAAGAAGGGCATATCCGTTGCGGTGTTTGCTCTCGACTACTCTTTGACGCCGGAAGCACAATACCCCACCCAGGTCAACCAAGCGAAAGCGGCATACCACTACCTGCTCAAAGACCAAAACATCAATCACTCGAAAATTGCCATGCTAGGAGATTCTGCTGGAGCGCATTTGGTATTGAACTTGCTCTGCGTACTGGCAAATGAGAACTCGCTGCCGAAGCCTGAAGCGGGTGCGTTCCTACTTGCTCCGTGGATTGACCTGCGTTGCTCCAAGGATGGCTCGTTTGTTCGCAACAAGGATGCCGATTATCTGGTTCGCGATTTGCTCATCACGGCTGGTGAGCAAGTTATGCCGCATGAGCTTGACAGTACAGCGTCGCACATCATCAACTTTTCCCTACCACGGCCAAATAAGCAGTCTTGGGCGGATATCCTACCGAGAAAAGTTTGGGTAGGTATAGGTTCGAACGATACGTTATTGGATGACGCTGTTGCTTTTGTCGACCGTGTGAAAGCCGATGGGGTGCAAGTGGACTTTGAGATTGAGGATGGCAAAGTCCATGACTGGCATATTGTCGAGGACATATTTGACACAGACAACTATTTCGCGACGGTTGGTGAAGTTCCAGAGCGGATGATGAGAGGAGCTGCGACTATGGCTCGAGCTCTTTTTTCAGGGATGTCCCCATAATTGATCACTCTATCCGTTATCTTGTTTGTTGTTAATGAGTACAAACGTAAGCGTGGTTTTCGCGATAAGTGTCTTTCGGATCCACTTCAATTCATCTCCATGTCAGATAGCATCGCGGTTGTATGTAAATGACTAAATTGACAATGCTCGTACTTGAAGACGAATAGAGAAGCCATAGTTAAGCGGGAGAAAAAAACCCAACGAAGCAAAAAAATTTCTCCTGCCCGGCAAGAATTATCCCGCAAATAAAATTGACAACCCCTCAAATCGCTGCAGCATCAACACCTCTGTCTTGACAATACTTGGCAACCTCCTTTGCCAACTTCCTCTTCTGATCCACCGCATTATCCATAATATCCTTGATCAAGTCGAACTCCTTCTTGGTCAAGGATCCCTCAGCACCGCCACCACTCCAAACTCCCTCGGCAAGAACGGCCCAAAGACCAGAGCCTTTGCATACATCCTCCATCAACTGCATAACCGCCGACAATTGATTAGGCAACCAAGTGATGATGGGACTACCACCAGTGGCTACAGGATGCGAAGTGCGTTTGATAATGTACTCGCGAGTAAACTGCCAGTGACGCCAGCGGAAACTGCGGATATGGTCCAAAACACGCAGATACAAGACCACAACGCCGAAATCGCCAGAGTGGGTCAGGAAATCGCGGACTTGGACTTCGGCAGCTTTTTCGCGGATGTTGGTGAGGAATTCGCGATGGGGTTTGGGTCTGTATTGACGGAACTCGACGAGGATTTTGGTGAGTGGGTTTTCGGGCATTGGGATTTGGCAGAGGTGGTCCAGGAGGGGGATGATGCTGTCGTTTGCGCCGGATTCGCCGCGGAAGAATTGGGGCTTGTCATCGTATTGACCTTGATAGATCACGCCGTCGGGGAACATGGACTGGTTGGTGATGCCGTAGATGAAGGTGCGGTAGGTCATGTAGTCCTTAGGCAGAGAGTTGGCCCACATCTTCTCCATGTTGGCTTCGATGATGGTCATGGCCTGAAGGATAGATTGGAGTCCGACTTTAGCATCGGCGATGGCGTTCTCGTCATTCTGCTCATTGCGTGCTGCGGAGACAGCTTCCACAACATTGGCGGCACCTTCAATCAACTTGCCGGTCTGAGCGACCATATGAATATGGGTAAGAATGAATCCCGCTTCAGAAGACTTCGGATCGAGACCCTTCTCGAAGGCACGGATGAGGCGAAGGTTCGAATACTCATCGTGACCCTTGGAAGGATCGACGAGGTAATAATTGTACAACGCATAGGATGCAGCGTATGACATGAAGGCAGGGATGTCAAGGCTGAACACTGTTAGTAACCATCGAAAGGCATCAATTCGAGGTCGACTTACATCTCAGCACACTTGACAAGTGGTCCAGCAATGCACTTGGGCAGGACCTATTACAGTCAGTATGCTTCACGTTTAGAGGGTGGTATGCTACAGTGACTGTTGCACCACAGAGTGGTATCTAGACCATCAGTGGGCCATGGAGATCTGCACTCATGCGAGCAGTCTACATGCTGGCTTACGTACCTGACGACCAAGTCCATAACCATCATCAGCGTTGTTGCTGTAGATCTTCCAGCAAGGTTCGAGCAAGTAAGACGAAGCGACGAAGCTATAATCGTCAGCACAGATACGGATACACTGACAACATGGACACTCACGAGTAGTCGCGGAAAGCAGCAGTGATAGCAGCCATGTCAATCTCACCAGTGCCAGGAACAACAAGGTTGTCAATCTCGGCAGTGAGGTCAGGCAGGACCCCAGAGTCAACGAGTGGCCCAAGCTTGAACGTAGCAAGCAAGCCGGCGGTACCATCTTCTTTGAGGATAGGCATATCATCAAGGATGTCGCTCAATGCATCAAAGGCTGCAGGAAGCCTGCGAAGAGGAAGATGGGTGGGAAGATAGCCATTTTGGGCAGTGATGAGGAAAGGATCAGAGCCAGGAGGAAGCTCAGAAGGGTCATGAGGAACAGAGAGAGAAGAGGGTTGAGTGATAATGCCAGGCATGATTGGTATCAGAAAACTTGCAGAAGTTCAGGTTTTGGTTTCCGAGTGATGAAAAAGAATTTTGGAACATGTGGGCGAGGCAAAGCCTTTTTGATCTTGTGGCCGGCCCAATACCGCTGATAAGGCCAGAATTCAACAGAGGCCGGAATCAACTGGTGTGGAATTCCGGCCAGTATCCACTTACCTGAGGCTCCTTGGTCGACGAGCGCGAGCTGGTATACAACAGCGAGAAAATGTCTACATGGGGGCGCTTCAGGGCAAGTTTCAGTAGTCATATCAAAGAGACGTCTGAAGCTTTCTTGACTGATGGCATTCCTCGTGTGACCTCTCAGTGTTGGAAGTTGTGGCATGGATGAGTTTGATGTTCTCCGTGGCCGGAAACAATTCCTCTCCAGGCTTCTGTCTCCCCAAAGCTCGCCGTCCCTTGCTGTCGACAGCGCTCAGTTCCGGCCTCTTGGCAAGGTATCGTCGGCAACGTTGAGACCACGTGACCTTCGGCAAAGTCTAATGGCCGAAGGAGGAGCTCGAGTAGGTAAGCAGAACTGACAATAACAAGAGTGAACATCTGTTTCGTATACAAGTCTTCCACACGTATAGCTGTTCGAATGCACGATGCCTTTCGTACTAGCGGGGACTTCCAGAGAGAGTTTTGGTATCGTTTATCAACAACTGCAAGGACGGGATTCTGAACGCACTCGAGACGCTAAATCGCGACACACCACCATTCGTCCTTCGCACAATCTGGATGCAGTACAATCGTGCCCATTATCTCATCGCCTAAGCGTCTCAGGAACGTGATGTTTGAGCATTCCGGACGCTAACTGGAGCCTGATACCTTAAATGGAAAGAAACACACAAAGTCCACGTGCGAGTTGGAGAAAGCAGAAGAGGCATGCCGCGACGGCTAAGTGTGTCCAAGTTGCGCAGAGACATGAAAGCGCCACGTAGGACAAATATAAAGGTAGACCCCGTCAGAGCCGGTGACAGCTCTAAGAGTTGCGCAATTTGTCTTGTGTTGAGCTTTCTTCAGTGAGAACGCAAGAAATGGGCATTGTCCTTGGTCGACTGTGTCTTTCCTGTTTGAGCCGATAAAGAAAACAATGTCCGTCTTAAAACTTCTGGAAGACATAATGATCACTGGGTATTTTACGCTCCATGGTCCTGTGGTCCACACTTCAGGTGAACCATCTCTTTAAGAAGACCAGAGGGAGTTTCGCTCGGGCAAGAGCGTTCTTGCCCCAGATCAACCATAACTTCTCTGGTCGCACGTCTCGTCTGTGTCACTGTGTCACCACAAGCTTCGCCCGGACTGCAACTCCGCCAAGGGCTGATGATATGGTCCGACAGCCTCGTGCCAGGGTTTTGAGTAAGATGTGCTTGAACAGCTTCCGTACATGCCATATCGCTGTTATCTTCCTAACAAACCAAATGGACTATAATGGCAGAGGCAAGGAGCGATCATGTTTGCAAAAGATTCTATCGTCGGATCAGGGTGATGTACACAGCAAGACTTTCTCGTCACGACTTATGGCCAGTCGAGCCATATATTCTGGCGATTACTTGAACGTTAACATCATCGCTCCAGAGTGCTTTAACTAGAGGACGGGAGTGAGTTGGTGCATGTATGTCTACATGTATGACTACAGCTTTATTCGAGAACTGGGTATGCCAAAGTGAAGATGCCGTCGCGCATGACACCGAGGTTTGCCGAGCGATCATCGGATTCTGAAAGCACGACTCCGCTCCGCAACCACAACATCATGCATACAAGAAGATGCCCACCTTGAAAGTGTCGTGAATTCGCTCTGAATTGATTTTGTATACATCGCAGCTTTCGACTGTGAATTCAGCATGCCGACCTACGCAGTCCTCGGAGCAACAGGCAACACAGGCCAATCCCTCCTCAGAGTCTTGACACAAGACCCCACCAACAAAATTCACGCCTACTGTCGCTCCGCATCAAAACTGCAACATCTACAACCCGAGATTATCACAAATCCAAATGTCCAAGTCTTCGAAGGCAGTCTAAACGACGCAAAAGTCATAGCCGACTGCATCAAAGACACCCATGCGGTGTTTCTCGCAGTAGCAGTCAGTGGAAATGTTCCAGGCAATACCATCGCCCAAGATACCGCACGCGTAGTCATTGCCGCCTTGACCTCCCTTCGCACCACCTCCCCAACAGCGACAAAATTGCCGAAATTGGTTGTGTTGTCTGCTGTACCCACAGAACCAGCATTCGCAAAGGAAATGCCGACATTAGCTCTCGCCCTCCTCTTCCGCGCAGAATCAAACATCTATAATGACAAACCGAGCAGAAACGTGCTTGACAGCAGCGGTTGCTCAATCCTTGCATTTTCCATGTTGACAACTTGCTTCACCGACAGGACCGCAGTCTGATAAGATTCCAACGCGAGTCTCTAATTTTGAACACGGTTTGTGCCATCTTTCTGGCAAGCATATAACGCACTCAATGCCTTGATCGCATGATGCACTGCCTTGTCCGTCGCAAAGTGTGTCTGAATATCCATGAACCATGTCGAAGGACACCCAGTAAAGTCGTTTTCGCTCACAAACTTGGTGAGGAAGGTCTTCAAGACACTGTTGCTTGGGTCAATCTTCGGCTTTCGCGGTATCTTCAAATGTATCCTGTCTTCGCTCTGCGTCGACTTTGGCTGGGAAAGCTGTATTCCCATGACTGCTGCCTTTTTCTGAGGATACTCGCATCCAGAATTTCGCTTCGAGCAATTGGTACATGGCGTACCACCAAAATACTAGAGAGGCTTGACAAATGACAATGACCAGCACATATGGCCGACTCACCTTTAGATGACTTTTCGCACACGGCAGGCATCTTCGTCTCTCAAGGCGGCGGTCTAATGGTCCGAGACGCATATTTCGCGCGACTGTGACCAAAAAGAGACATGTTTAGGCGAGGCTTCGACTTTGATAGGTTCTACGGACGACTGTGATGTCGAGAAAAGGTGTGAGTCTTCGGCGCGGATAGAGACAAAGCGACAGCCAAGCCGACCATTCCCGATTAGGAAGTGTTCGCGCGAGATGAGCTCCGCAGCGCACGGGCACGGTTGCTTCAATCCTTCTCCCTCGTCGTCAACTTCTTCCTTCTTACATGGGCAAACGAGCTTAGACGATATGATGAATCCATACCAGGCCGTAACAGGAAGTCTTCAAGCGAAAGTCGAAGCTCAGGGCCACTCAAGGTAGGTCTTGCTGCGCACCTCGTCGGGAGTATAAAGACACGTCTTGCGACACAACATTGTAGTGATTATTCAACCAACCTCGTCTTCCTCTTGCATTCGATATCCAGTTTTCGCCTGCTTTCCACCTTTCTGTCATGAAGTTCACTTTGCTTTTGATATCTGCAGCTCTGGCGACTGCCATCACTGTGCAGCCACCACTTGGACAATATGGCGTTGCAACTACCACCATGAAACTAGTCGACACTTCGAGAAATGACACTTATGCGCTCAAGCCAGAACACAGGCGTATCATGGTCTCTGCCTACTACCCAGCAACTTCAGCCAAGAAATGTCAACCTGTCATGATCCCATACATGACTGCCGCGACCGCAGTTGTCTATGATGAGATGTATCCACCCCTCGGTATCCCAAACGGCACATTCGCCTCCTTCGAGTTGTCCGCTTGTGTCTTCAACCGCAAGGATCGCAGTATGAGATCAAAGGGCTTTCCCATCGTTCTCTTCTCACCCGGCTTGGGCAACTCTCGACTGATTTACGGCGCAATGGCTCAATCACTGGCCAGCCATGGCTTTGTGGTCATTACTATGGATCACGCCTACGATGCGAGTATCGTGGAATACCCAGACAAGAGCATTGCACTCGCCGCCGACATTTCCTCCGACGAGCAGATAGCAGCAGATGTACTTGTTCGCCAGCAGGATATTTCTTTCCTCATCAGTAAACTGCAAAATCGCTGGATCCGACAAAACCTCTTCCACGATATCGCAAACACAAAATCTTTGAGCGATATTCTTGTCATGGGCCACTCTTTAGGCGGCGCAACCGCTGCAGCTGCAATGCTGGCCGATCACCGTATAGCCGCAGCCATCAACCTCGACGGAACACTTTTCGGCAACGTCTTGCACAAAGGCCTAACTTGTCCATTCATGATCATGAGCCATCAAGCCAAAACCTTGACCACTGATGCTTCTTGGAAGCAAGTTTGGCCAAAGGTTTCGGGCGCAAAGCTTGCTGTCACGATCAATGGCACGCAACATGGCAGTTTTACTGACTTGCCTTTGCTGGCCGAGACATTGGGGCTCGATGCGAGTGTAAGCAAAGAGATCAGTGCGCTTTTGGGTACGATGGAGGGGGTTAGGGCTATGGAGATTGTTAATGGTTTTGTGGGTCAGTTTTTCGACTTTGCACAAAGCATGTCCAAGGACTTGGTGCCGGTGCAGATGGCCAAGGACTTTCCTGAAGCTACGGTGCTTGATAAACATATCTGTTGATGGATGAGCTAGGAGAGGTATGAGTTTTTGGCTTGGGTGTACTTTGCATGAGAAAAACAATCTCTCGTGTGCTATATATTTTGCTGTAGAGATGCATAATTGTATTCGATGTTTGAGGAATACCCACGGACAGATGCCACATTTCTTGATTCTCATGGGCCACGCCGTTGCTCCGCGAAGGAAATTGTGTCATGCCGCAGTGTATACCGCTGCACGGCACTGTGAAGGGAGAGTGAGTTTCGAACTCTGCCACAAAGACCGAAAGGAAACTAATTACACAGCACCATGAAAACAGGATGATGGAGCGGCACAAGTAAATAATGTAAATCTGATGTAGATTGTGATATAATTATGTCATGGTAATATTACAATACTGGTTGATAGCACCAGGTCATGATATCGTGAGAAGTGACTCTCAGCAGAGAGCACACTTAGTTGGAAGTCTTGCCACCCTTGCGACCAGCCTCGACGGGGTCAACCTTGCCGCCAGCGAACTCTATATTGCTTGTTAGTGAACTAATATGCTTGAGAAGATAAATGATACTCACGACCGTTGCCGCCGGAAGAGCCGCCAGAGGAGCCAGTGTCCTCGGAGCTGCCGCCAGAGGACTGACCGCCCTGCTTGCCAGCCTCATGGGGGTCGACCTGACCCTGGGCGAACTGACCGGTGCCGACGCGCTTGTCGGGGGTACCGTCCTCCTTGAGACCGCCGTGCTCTGTATGCATGTCAGTAAAACTGCTCTGTGTTTGTAGACTCGAAATTGAGAAAAAATCGTACCAGTGGGCTTGTAAGTTCCAGACATGTTGATAGATTGAAGAAAGTAAAGACTTTGTTCTGAAGTTGTTCGATGTGGAGTGAGGTTGTGAGAGAAGCTGTAAGAGCGAAGTGATTTGGTTGTTGATGAAGAAGGAGAGGTAGAAGCAGCAGAGGACGAGGTACTTATACGTCTCTCTCCCATCGTTTTGCTCGCTTAGCTGAAGGGTGTCTCGTCAGCCATGCAAGACAGACAGCTTGTCGGTCTGCTTTGCGTCAGAAAGGAGATGAGCCTGATGATGCGAAAAAGCGTAAAGGTGAGCGTGCTACTGGTGGAACATGCAGCGGGTAGCTTTCCCCACAGATCGTGCTTGCGTCGTACCTGAGCCGATCGAGATCTGGTGGAGACATGACGCTTATACAGCTGATCTTTCGCCGGATGCAGCTTTAATTGATCTCTTGGAGCGTGTCATCATCGTGAGGAGCCTCGCGTTCCAAGCAACAAGCTCGATCCTTTGTTTTGTCGGGCTTGAAAAATCTCCTATAGCAAGCTGCGACTTATTTTTGAGCCAATGATTGCAAGACCGCTCTTCTAACATCGTAAAGACATTTTCTGTGTCTCTCGCACAGTTGTTTTGCGAAGTATTGAGCTGCATTGACAGAACAATGCCTGATCGCGATTGTAATGTCGCCATCAGGGTAGTTTCATTGCTGTGTCAAACGACGTCCCGATCGAGCGTAAAGTGGTCTCGCGATGCGGCTAAACGCGACATGATGACGCGCCGAATCGAAACAGAAAAAGTGTCAACATCATCTGAGCCTCAGAAATCTCCACCGTTTTCCAGATCTCATTGAACAGTTCAAACTCAATTGTCCACTCGCTTGTTCTTGAGCCGCGTGTTTACGATGAACATGCAGTTTGGGGTTTAGTCGCTGGTTCGATCGACTGGACGAACATCCCTCGTGATGCTGTTTGCGTGGTAAGTGCTTCATGCAGGGGCGCAACGTGGAGTCTTCATCTCCATCGTGTTGTGAGTTTGACATCATGCAATCCGGTCGATCTGTTTACTATTGGCAGGATAGGCGCGGCGCAGAGACAACAGACTAGCAAGGGCAGGATGCAAATCTCTTTGTCAGACGACTCAACATAGATGTAGCTGTCATGATCTGAACACTTGAGGTGATTACAAGCGATGTGACGTTTGTCGGTATGATGATGTGGTGATGTAGCGAGTGCTTCAAACAAGTCAATCGCGCTGCTGCCTGCTTGGTCAGACTTGCAGTGCATGGCAGCGACGCTGGGAAGGTGCAGACCGCTTTCTTGGACTCTTGACCAGATGCAACGCTGCTGCAAATGATCGCAGTCTCGATCCTGGAAGCTTGAAGCACTCACGGGTAGTAAGTCCCTGATTGTTACCTGAATGCTTTGCGAAGAATCTACCTGCTGCTGCCTTTGGCCTTCCTTTGCTGCAGCTGGAATGCAGACACTCAGAACTGACACACCAAGGCAATTGATTAAGCTCTGAGCGTCGAGCTTGGAATGGCTTTCCGTCGGCAAGCCTTCAGTACTCAGGCGTCATTACGGAGCAACGATCATAGCGTCACGACTTTGACCAGCGAGCCTTTCAGGCCGAAGTCAAGGACAACACGAGTGCGAAGCAAAGAGGTAGGTCGAATGCAACATTATGTTGTGCACACCACATATCGCTTTCCGGACTTGGATACCTAACTCGAAAATTGCATCTTTACCGGAGTTCTCGCCGGACGCCAAAACGTAGAAGGAGAGAAGCAAGAAATTATTCTCGGTTTCAAAATTCATTAGAATTCGCCACCCCCAACTTCGAACTCGATGCTTAGAGCAGCTAATTACTCGCGCTAATCCAGCTATATACCCCTTACTACAGTTAATATACGCTGTTTACACGTTAATATAGATTAATCTACTACCTTAGATGTGCTACTAGTAGCAGTAGCTAGTCCTAGTACTTACCGCACGCGCTCGTAGAGTAGAGCTCGCGAATCTAGCCTCTTAGAGCCACTACCCTCGCTAGCTCCGTCGCTACGTTATATAGGCTTAAGACGACGTATACGCTTTAAAGACACTTAAGAGAAGGCTCTTAATGCTCCTATAACTATACC
>JALPCE010000466.1:0-12177 GCA_026538705.1 Aureobasidium sp. GC_Fusr_1 | reverse complement strand
AGTTGCTGCCCTAAGCACCCTAACTAGGGGCTTGTGCCTTCTAAAATGACCCTTGCTACCTTTAAGTACAGTGTTATATTGTTTGATAGCTTAAAGAATAGCAGTATAGTTATGATAAATTGAGTTTGATGGTATTCAACTACAAAACAAGGTGTTGCCGTGTGTTAAAGGTTTTTTTAATTATTCTAACGAAGCTTAAGTACTTTAAGCTATAGACTAATAAGACAACCCTAACTAAGCCATGGAATTCCATTTAGATTCCATGGATAATCCATGGAATGCAACGGTTCCATAGAGCTATGGAATTCCATGGAATACACTCAATTCCATGGAACAAAAAATGGAGTTGGAAAGAGGGTCATTCCAAATGGAGTTGGAATCGACCGGAATTCCATGGATTCCATCCACTTTCAGCACTGGAACGCTGTGAGATGGCGCAGAGAAGGGAAGATGCTGGTGGTACCATGGACGGTAAGCTCAAGAGTATCAAGGCTCTTCATGTGTTGGAGGAGAGGGTCGACAGCGTCTGCATCGATGGCCAGACGAAGGATGTTGAGATGCTAGAAGGGGCGATTGAGGTTAGCGACACAAGATACCAGCGATCTTGAGATGCGCATCTCAATCTGGAGGTCGTAGAGGGAAGGGTGTGTAGCCATGGCCCTGACTGTTGTCTTGTCAATGAGTGGTTCTGTGTGCTTCTGCAACCTCAAATTTCCCATCTTGGGGCAACCGCTGAGAATACCGACAAGATCCTCAGGCGTCGCACCCTTCACGTGAGCCCGAAGCCGGAGAAAGCGCAGGTCCACATAGGAAGCCAACAGAGGCAAGAAATTGTCAGTGGTGGGCTTTACTGTTTCCGACTCGAACAAAGTCGTGCCGACCAGCAAGGTTTGCAATGTTGGAGCCATGGACCGCTCAATTTTAGCGTAGGTCCGGCTCTCCTTCCCGTACAAGACCTCATCATGCCGGACAGAAAGGGATTGAAGGCGAGGGTATTGCAAACCACGGCCCTCGTGGGGCTCATAGGGATCCTTGAACTCGATTGTGATGCTGCGCAGCAGGTTGGCACGGCATTGGCGCTCGTAATCTGGTTTCTTGTCGAGTTTGCATGAGCTCGTTCTCTGGCGTGGCATGGTCCCAGTAGAGACGAAGCGCTGGACCCGAGGCCGGGCAGTCAGCGAGAATGACAGCTTCGAGCATCTCTCTGGTGATGCCATCATAATTGAGGATCTTATGGAAGACCTCAGCAGGAAGTGGGCGCCAGGGGATGGTGGGCAAGTCGGCGGCAATCGCAGAAGCAACAGTGGGAAGGGGTACCATGATGTTGGTGGTGGAGGTGATGGTAAAAGAAAGGATTTTGTTACCGAGGTCGCCGCAGAGTTGGGAAAGGATAGGGGAAGTACTGCACAAAAGAAAGTGCGCGCGTTGGCCGACGAAGACGTGAGTCGCGCTTGCTATAAACTCAAGATTGTTTTGTTTGCAAGCGACGACACCGAGTCCGTGGCAGATGCCAAGGCCCAAGAACATGAAACAGAGACAACATAGCCTGCCAACTTCTACTTCCTTGGAGGTAATCTGTCTTGCAGTCGATCACTAATTGTGCGCGGGAACTCAGGGGCTCGTTGGAGTATCACATGATTACTGCAAATGCAAGTGTATCTGGCAACGGATTGCTACTCGCTCTTGGCCGCAACTGCTCCAGTCTCCCTAATCCCACTCTCTCTAGGTCATTCAGCCTTGACGCCCTGATACCTGAGCCCCGTGCTCTGTTTCCATGGCTTCTTGAGCCGGACTTGGGATGTGTGATCCCAAATTCGCCTCCTTGGGATGCAATCAAGGAAGAATGGGCCAGTGGTATAGCCAGTATAGCCAGAGACTTGGCAAAGTATGCGCCCAAGCTGGTTCAACTCTAGCTGAGAGGAGGCGAAGACAAAGAATTGCGAGGTCTGGCCAAGGTGGCCTGGAGGGAGTGGGTGAAGGAGCGGAATGCTTCAGTGGCATCTCATTCACGACGAGGTCTTTGCTACTCGAGATTCATGGCAATGTCAGTACGCTCCTATTCACAAACCTATCCACTCACACACCATGGAAGGCAACCCACAAACCCTGGCAAGGATCCACCGGGCAAATGCTCGCCGAAATCACGCGCGCGCTCGATATGGGCGTGTACAAGCTTCTGAGTTTTGATGTGACAAAAACGCAGATGGTTGTTGTGGTAGAGATGGAAGGAACGAAGGAGGAGATGAAGGCTGCGCATCTAATGAATATCCCTAGTCTTCCGGGATGTATATAGGTGTGTATGAATACAGGAAGAAGGAGGAGGATGTACATGTCAGATCAGAGAGTTGGGATTGTGAATACAAGAAACTATGTTTGGAGCTATAAATTGTCGGCAAGCTCACGACGGACTTTGCTTGGAGGGCAGCCTCGACAGACCCGAGCGATCCTCGACCACGGATAGCGCAGCCGACGGAGCATTAGAGAGCCCATAGATTTTTGGCACTGGCAAGATATTTGCAAAATAAACAATGATTAAACCTATCTGAATCATTACCAAAACCACAATCAGAAAAACAAAGACACAAGCATATAACAAAGTCTATGTTGTTATGGGATATTTCCATAAGCCACTCTTCTCGATCAAGCCGATAGTCGTAGGGAAGTAGTAATCATCCGTGAATATGTAAATGCGACGATCTGTCACATCTTCCCGCCGCTTGAGGACAGGAGTGGATCTGAACAGAGGTGCAAGCTGTTGCGCAGCCCTAACCTGAGGTACGAGCCCATGAGCAGCATAATCGTTCGGCAGCGGGACTACGGCGTCCCGCCAAGCAGCGAAGATCTCGTTTGCAGAGGCCTGGATTGCCTCTTGGCATCTCTGCCGATTGGTGATGTCGGCAGCATCGTAAAGACGCTTGTCTCCATATGCATGCCACATCTCGTCTCTGGCGTTGATGACGTCCAATCCAATGGCATTATCTTCATCATGCATGAACTACAAGATTGTCAGTCATGATGCTCAATTTCTACCCAGATATGTTACCCACCTTGGCACACAGATCCGCGGTGCCCGGAGCGTTGTGGAGCTGGCGCCTGGGTGTTCTCAGGTGGCCAGCGGAAAAAGAATACTCGAGGAAGTGATCCGCAAAAGCATTTCTCGCATAAGCACGCCAAAGATTTTCTAGGCTACGGTCTTTGGTGGCTGGAATGAGAGCGGCTGTGTGACCAGTTATGTAGCATGTGATAGCATCGGTACCGAAATGATCCCAATTGACTTTTGCAAGACCCAAGTAGCTCAGTGTTCCACTTGGGCGATTGAATGTCGCCAGCTGGAATCTTGCTGTCATATCGGACAAGTGAGACCCACCATATACAGTGGACGGATCTACGCCGTTGGCGATTGCTTGGTTGATCAAGGCGACCTCCTGGGAGAGATATCCAAGGCTCGTGTTTGCCTCCGCGGGCTGTCTGCTGCGATCAATTACCAACCAGCTCCAGCATCCACGTTCCAATGAAAACAGCCGGAGACGCGTCATTAGAGAACCATTGTCAAGGTTGACGTGTATGTCTCTAGACTGTAGAGTGAGAAAGAAGCTTGATGAAGAGGTTGATAGAGGTGACCAATATCGCTGGAGAGCCTTGACAAAGAGTCAATGTCACGTTGTTGATGGGAGGAGAACCCACTGTGTGGAAGAGAAGGCAGAATGTTCTCGGAACCTTGTCGAGACCGTGTCGGGCGTGAAAAATAACCTTACAGTCTTTACGGAGCAGTCGCGGATCACGCCAAACCTTGATACACCATCGACTCGACTATGACCTACTGTTTGAACCCTCATCTCTCCTTGAGGCATGGATGCAGTACCTCCTGGACCCCATCACCTATACCACTCCCCTCAACACACTCTCCCTCGTGATCGCACCCCTATGCCTCTTCTCCGTGATGACATACTCTCTGAACAAGAACCCAACACCCACCGCACCACCAGGTCCAAGCACAACACTTGCTACCGTCAAAGTAGCGATGATAGTGATCCAGCTGTGATTAACCATACCAGCAGCTTTGGCATCCCAAGCAAAGTACAGCAACCAGAGACATGTTGCCGACACAAAGAGGAAAAAGTTCCATTGCATGATATCAGAGGTGAAAGTATGCAAGTCGGTGATAGAGGCTGGCAAGTGCTGTGGCAGGAAGACTTGATGCAGAGTAGCGGTAGCAGTGAAGAGAGTGTATGCCCAAACCATCGTCGAGATGAGTGTAGGGATACCGATAGTATATCTGATAGCTGAGACATCCCGTTTCGGCGCATGAATCTTGTCTTGATCGACAGTATCTTTCCAGATCTTGCTGATGGCGAATTGCGTGATTGAGTGCGTGATAGGGAACAATTGCCAGATCTGAAGCCATTTCTGGCGTTGGGAGACTTCAGGTAAGAGGTAGCTTTGCAGTAAAGGCAAATAGTAGGCCATGAGTAGTGATGGCAGGATGGCGCGAGTGTATCTCATGTTGGTCAACCTCATGTCGGTTGATCTGAACGAATCGATGGGTGTCAAGACCCAGTGCACAAAGTAGTACAGAGGCGCCACGATGCCAGTACTTTTCGTCTGAGCGAACAGAGCAAAGAGACCAGGTCTGTAGATAGTCAGTCGAGCCCATCAAGTGGTATCGAAGACTTACAGCTGAACAGGCATCAAAGCATTGCAACAGCGAATTCCCTCCAGAGACCACATAGTAAGGACCACACCGAAGTAAGCGAGATAGCTGGCTGTGCGAATGCCTGCAGCAGGGTCGATATTGGCAGACGCTGAGATGTCGACGACGTTCAGAGGGACGGAGCTGAGAAGTGGTCAGAGATGGAACACAGCTTGAACCTCAGTACATACCTGTTGCTCGATCGACCGAAACTTAGGATGTTTCTAGTCAGCGGTGAAGAGATGAGCGCAGTATAGTATCCGGCAGAGTTCGAGACATCTCCGATATCAACGATCAGAGTAGGGTTGACAACACTGTAAGCATATGCGAAGATGAAAAGAAAAGGCAAGGCGAGCAAAGCTCTGACCAAAAGATTCTCCTTGTTGCCTTGGCCTTGTTTGGGATTGAACGGCATATGACCCGACAGGGAAGCCTCGGGTGGGGATAGATAGTCAATCTTGGTAGCTCCCACGGAGATATCACTGGTAAGATTCTCCAAAAAGTCTCCCAATACGTTCAAGCCGTACCTAGCAAAGAGAGCGTGACCCCATGTTGCGAGAGCTTGGACGTGGGTGAGAAAGTTTGATGCTTCGATGGCAGCTGCAGCTCTGACTTCACGACTTTTCTGGTAGTCTTCAAGGCAAGCGACGATTTGTTCCTGGGTCGGACGTTGTCCATTGGACTTGTCTGACAGCTTCTTGATCGAATTTGCAAGCGCAGCAGCACTTTCGATTGCCGCATTACCACCAAAGCCTGCAGCGTCGTCAGCATTCATTCGACATGACCTTCGTGAGTAGAACGAGCTTACCGGCGTTGGGAGTCATCTTGTGGACAGAGTCACCAAGGCAGGCGATGCGGCCCCATGTCCAGATCTCGATCCTATCAGCATGCAATTCAGTGGAGCAAGAACATTGCACATACCTTGTATGTGGCAGTCTCGATACCAACAAGCGTGCTGGACACACTGTTCTTGTGGAGATCACGAAGCAGAACTCTGTCTGTAACCTTCATATCGCCATGACGCTCGGCATACTCGATCTTGTCGGCTTCGGTGTACTTTGGAATGTTTGGATGCTTGTAGGTCTTGTCCATCTTCTCAAAGACAAAGTAGTAGGTTCGGTCATTCTTGCCAACGATGGCCATGGTGCTACGCTTTTCGTTGTAGCCTACGTCAATCTCGCCGGCGGGGAGACCGGAGGAAGAAGACGTGATGCCGTAGAGACATTGATACTGGCTTTCAAGAGCTAGAACAAGAGTTAGCACTGCTTTAGGAGAGGTACGGTGATGACTTACAGTTCTTGTCGTTCTTGACAAGTTCTGGGTCGACTTCATCTGCTAGCCGCCACATCTCGCTTCTGGCCTTCGAGTTGACTCCATCCGCGCCAGCCAGTACATCCCCCATGTAGGAAGTGCCATCATCACAGATGACAGTGATGCCACTTGGATGTTGGCGAACCGTGGTGAGATTCTTGCAAAGTAGGACCTTACTTTTGTCCTTGAGGTTGTCGTAAAGGACTTGAAGGATGTTTTGTCGGTCGCTGAACGCGAAGGCATACCCGCTTCTGTAAGAAGATTAGTTATTGACCACCAGAGCAGGAGAATGATCCTCGTATACCTGGCCTTCATGAGTTGAGAAACAGTCGAAGCCTTGGCAAGGAGTCGACCATTCTTGTCACGGTCGTGCATCCACACGATTGGTTCCTGTTGCGATCAGTAGATAGACTTCCCTAAGGACTCGGGGGAACTCACCACACAAGCGTAAAGAGATTCTCTGCAACCAAGCTGGTCCAGGATCTGCAGGTGATGAGCATCGAGCGACATGAAGTTGAGACGAGGTTGGCCAACTGACCCTACATCCATTGGAGGCGATGCCTATGGAAGCACCGACTTGAGGTGCGATCTCTTTTCTTCGCTCGAGCAGGACATAGTCGATGTCCGCTTGCTGTAAACATGGTTACACGGCGTCTGTTGACAGGGTCTAGTAAACCTACCTCGAGCGCATTTGCGAGGGTCAGACCAGCAATACCGCCACCGGCGATAATGACTTTCATCGCAGTTGCCATGGTATATAGGAGATATTTACGAGTGACAAATCACAAATGAAAAGATACAAGAGACGAGGATATGAGAGAAATGACAGAAGGAGAATGCAAGAGGATATAAGAAACGGGTGACACGGATGTGCGGGGAACATGTCGACAGTGCTTACCTCAGACCTTGACAGGAGTGGAAAATGATGGGCCTGGGTTGGCATGCCCCCAGATAGCGCTTACCGGCAGATTGCGTGAGACGCACTTTGTGTTCTAGGACAGAGTGTAAGATGCACCACGTGCTGGACATGACCCAGACAGGCAAAAGGGTGAACACTGGATTGGCCAGGAAGAAGGAACAGTGCTGACAAAGCGAGCGATGCGGCCAAGACTGGTAGATCTGAAATCAGAGTGCATGAGAAGGATTTGGATTCATGGGCCTGACTCTTGACCGGTGTGGACACGGGCAGATGTCAGATATCAACAGGCAGCTTGGCAGGTAAGAGGATCAGATCAACAAACGGCAGATGTGAGGAACCACGACAGATGCGAGGAACCAAAGTGTATCTCGATGCGTCTTGTGAGATCTTTCGATGGATTTTGGTGAAGCAAGAATGAAAGGCTTCGAACGAGTCAAACAGGCAGGGGCGGAACTGCCAGTGCCAAGGCTTGATGGGGTCGGGAAACTCCGCGTTCCTGAAGCGACGCGCGCCCTCGGGCAGCGAGCGAGACGGAAGTTGCGACTGCCAGGAAGGAGCGACACTCGGGTGATACTCAAGGGAGGAGCGACCTACTGTATGCAGCAAGAGGCGTGGATTGGCACTTTGAGGAAGGAGCTGCTGCACGCGTCAAGTGATCATCAACCCTCGCCCGACACTTCCATACCACACCCAATACAGGCCTCCCTACCAGACGACAGCATGGCCGACCTCTCGGCGCTGCCCGACCCCACGCCCGAGACATCGTTGCCCGTCATTGACCAAGCTGAGGGCCATGTCAGCAACGCCGACGACAACGACGCCGACAACGACAACGATGGCGACGGTGATGGCGACGGCGACGGCGACGACAACGATGCCGCCCCCTCGACGTACAAGGTCGTCTGTGAAGCTGCCCCTCCTGAGCGCCGCTTCCCTTCGTTCGAAGCAGCCATAGAGTTTGGTAATGCGTGGTCGCGCGACAACGGCTTCGACCTGGTGCGCATCAACAAAGGCAAGCAGGGCCGCAACCCTCAGGGCGTCACGTACAAGTTCCTGTGGGAGTGCAAGCGCCACGGCAAACCTGCCAACACACGCAAGCTGACCCCCGACCGCCGCCAACGCGCTGCTCGGGGCTCCGTCAGGATCGGCTGTCGCATGCGCATCGTCCTCGTCGCCGTCGAGCCGCAAGCGCCTCAAGGCGAGTGGCAGATTCGGCACTGCGGGCGCAACGGGCATAACCACGGGCCCGACAATGCAGAGTCGTTCCCCGCCGTACGCCGCCGCACGCGCACGCACGAGATGGACGTCTTTATGGC
Source organism: Aureobasidium sp. GC_Fusr_1 (assembly GCA_026538705.1). Classification (NCBI taxonomy): domain Eukaryota; kingdom Fungi; phylum Ascomycota; class Dothideomycetes; order Dothideales; family Saccotheciaceae; genus Aureobasidium; species Aureobasidium sp. GC_Fusr_1. The sequence goes on along the minus strand of JALPCE010000466.1, from coordinate 3,941 downwards.
CACGCAGCTGCGCCAGGGCCTGTCGCGCTCAGAGACGCTGCAGCTCGTGCGCCAACACTGGCCCGACGCGCTCGTCACCCGTCAGGACATTGGCAACTTTGCAAAGACGTTTGCCCAGAAGATTGGAGCTTCCCGACTGACGCCTGAGCCAACACCAGACCATTCTCCCATGCCGCCTGTGCCTTCTGCCTCTGTCAATGTCGTTGCTAGTGCATCTCACAACTCTCATCATGCCCAGCTCCAGCATCCTCAAGCTCAGCAATCTCTCTCTCATCCTCATCAGCATCCAATGCAGTCATTGGGAATGCCCATGCAACAACCAAACCCTGAAGCCACACGAGCTGCCTATCAAGCTGGCTACCAGGCGGCCGTCGAGCAACATCGCATCAACAGTGACCTCAACCACCGTGTGCAAGCCCTCGAGAGCTCCGTCCAAGTCCAGGACCGCATCGCCTCGCTCGAACAAACCGTCAACAACTTGACTCAACTCATCATGAGCGCCTACATGCCTCACATTCAGCATCCGCAGTCTTGATCGTTTTTTTTGTACGGGGTTGGCTGGAGTTTGCTGTACGTGATACCCACATGGTTTGATTATATCTATTCTTTTTCCTCTTCATCTCATACATCAATCAATCTCCTACATTCTTCACCATTCCCGTTCATCCCTGTCTTCAGGACCGACGCTCATTGGCTCAGACCCTACCACTTGGCAGACCCCGGCGCTAAACAGCTACTTGCTACCAACTTCGACTCCAGCTTGCTCTTCCTCTTCCTTCTCTCCAGATCATGTTGACTTGTAAGTTGCCAAGAAACCATGTCAGCTGCCGAGCGGGTCTTGTCTCTACCCGAGATGTTGTCCTTGACAATCGAACCCCTCGAGTTTGACCGTGCAGCTCTGTATTCGGCACATCTGGTCAACACAGCCTGGGCCCGCTAAACTAAAGAAGTTCTGTAGCGCAATGCCCCTCTTTCCTCTCTGGCCGCCATTGAACCTTCCCGACAACAGCAATCTGCAGACATGATCCGAGTCTCCTTTTCTTGGACTCGATAGTACCCGGCCGAGCTGGTCAACTTGTCTTTGCCATCACTCGAACGCTGTCTTTTTGAAGCGGGAGAGCTCCTTACTCTCCCCGACTGCCACCACTGCTTACCTTCGTCTTTCACGTCTCATCCACAATTGCTCGACATGTGGTCCAAACGCGCAGAAGCCCCAGAACATACCCATCGCCTGCGACGACAAGGTCCATTCGAGGACAAGCTCGACCGTCGCCAGGCACCACACAGAGCCTTGACAAGATAGGCTCACTCATTTTTCGTATACATGGCCCAAAGCTGCGCTCGCTCCTTGACTGCAGCGGATACCTCGGCGGGAACGCTCGCGAGGAAGCTGGTACAACTCTTGCTCGCTTACCTTCTCATGATCCCTACGAAGAAGTTTGTGTCTGGAAACTCTGGATTGGTTTGGAGTCCATCGACGTCCTACTGTCCAAGAACCGCGATCGGCCTGTATTCTCGAATCTGAAACATTTCGGGGCAACCATTGAATTCGATGCTGCGACTCTCTTGTTCAGACATTTACCTCGGACCCTCTCGAGTCTTTACATCCGTGAGGGATTATCTGAACCCTGGTTTCACCTTGTGTCCGGCTTCAAAGGGCTCAAACATCTGACCCTAGAAGGTTGCAATCGTTCCTCAGCATGTCTTCTATTCTGCCTTTGGGCAAGTTGCATGATCTCCGCAGCTTAGTAATCGTGTTGAGACATCCGATCCGCGATTATGGCTTTCAAATGACGATAATTCAGGACACGCCATCCACCGATGACGATTTCGCAGCCATAACTTCCGGAATTCCCTTCTTCAAAGCCTCGAGCTCAAACTACCTTGTGAGCTCTCACTGCCTGCTCTGACATCATTGGCCATCAACTGCCTCTTACTCACGACTTGCTACTCATCTACTGAAATCGATGTACATGGCTGGGGGGTGGCAGGTGTTCCGAGATTTGCAAAGCTCGAGACCCTCAACTTGAGCCATGGAGAGCGTGTTAGCCCATGGGGTGACACAGATGATACAACCAGGGAAATACTGGAGGCGGGCAATGACGAAAGTGTCAATCCTGACAATGTTGGTATCGCTGTGCGGCAATGTCCAAACCTTTTACAATGGCACATGCAGTACAGGGATTATGGTCTGTTTGAGCTGGAACAAGTCAGAGCTAGGGCAGGTCGACACGGATGGAGAGATATCGTCATGAGCAGTGCTTTCTAAGGTATGAACACGGTAGGTAGATGAGTATGAATACAGCAGATTTCTTCCCTTTCCCTTGCGCATAACCTTGTATCACTAGGAAAGTGGTCTGGGTGTTGGTGATTCCGTAACTTCTTCTTGCATGTCGACCAAAGTCTTGGCATCGTCAACATTGTCGTTCTTCTCACTATTCTCATCTTTTCCGTACTTTCACGCAACTCACAAAATTAGCATCTCCCATTCAATCTTGTTAAGTGTGCGGTTTCTCTTTTTCTCGCCTCGTACTGCACTTTCACAAGCCTTCGCTTAGCTTTCACATTCGACTTCCAACGCACAACATCATCTTGACAAAGGACTGCACTACCTAAACACATCAACACGCGACTCAACATGTCTGCACCACACCAACCCATGATGGAAGTCCCCAGAACTATCATCCGTCAACACCTTGCTGAGTGCAGCGATGTCAACCAAAACTGTCGCTATCATGACTGGCATCAAGCTTTTGACGCTCTCCAACTCGCCCACCCACTCACCCCCTCCCCCCTTCTCACGCGCATCGGGTCCGTCTCCGAGCTCGTGGGTAAGACTCTCTGCCACCTGGACGACGAGGACCTCTTCAAATGCCTGCTCGTCGGCAAGAAGTGGAGCAACGAAACTCTCCGCCATCTTCGTCCCTGGTCTCAAGAACCTGGTCATCTGCGACGACGCAACCCACGATCCCAGACGTGCCCGCCCACTGCAGTCGCCTGCTGCCCACTGGTTTGACATCATGACCCAGAACTGCTCACACCTGACCTCGGTCAGCTTTGGTCTCAACCTGCGCATCAGTACTACAGCCTTTGACCACTTCCTCGGCCGCGCCAACAACCTGGAATCAGTTGTCCTCAACGCCGGCTACGAGCACCTGCTCATCGACGCTGTTGCCCCCGTTCTGAAGAGCGTTCAAGTTGGAGCAACCCTCGACGACGACGACGACAACCAGACTCTCGATTGGGAGAGACTGGCCTCGATGCACGCCCTCGAAGACCTCGACATCACAGTCTGTGACGGCGTCTGGCTTGACACCAACGAGCTACTGCCCCTCCAGCGTCTCACCAAGCTGAAGCGCCTCAGCATCTGCCCAGACACTGATGATCCCTTTGCTGTCGGCTGCAGTACCTCTGCCCAGGAGTTGGTCTTGATCGTCGAGGCTATGCCTTTGCTTGAAGAGTTTGAGTTCTTGATCGACGTCGGTTTCTTGGTCACTAGCAAGGTGCGCTTGAGAGAGACTTGGGCAGTGCTGAAAGTGGATGGAATCCATGGAATTCCGGTCGATTCCAACTCCATTTGGAATGACCCTCTTTCCAACTCCATTTGTTCCATAGAATTGAGTGTATTCCATGGAATTCCATAGCTCCATGGAACCGTTGGATTCCATGGATTATCCATGGAATCCAAATGGAATTCCATGGCTTAGTCAGGGTTGTCTTGTCAGTCTATAGCTTAAAGTACTTAAGCTTCGTTAGAATAATTAAAAAAACCTTCAACACACGGCAACACCTTGTTTTGTAGTTGAATACCATCAAACTCAATTTATCATAACTATACTGCTATTCTTTAAGCTATCAAATAATATAACACTGTACTTAAAGGCAGCAAGGGTCATTTTAGAAGGCACAAGCCCCTGGTTAGGGTGCTTAGGGCAGCAACC
>JALPCE010000465.1:0-12251 GCA_026538705.1 Aureobasidium sp. GC_Fusr_1 | reverse complement strand
TTCATCGACTTCGAAAACCGGGTGGCGAATTCTAATGAATTTTGAAACCGAGAATAAAGCTCTTCCAGCCATGGTTCCCGGAGATCAACCCTAGTCACCCTCGCGCGCGGACGTTGCTGCGGCGTCTCTCAGACAGAGATCTTGCAGTCCTGCTCCATCTCTTGCTCTCGATAATAGTGTTCATTGTGAATCTCTCGATCACCATTTGGGGACTGATCAGATACGGTTCTGTCAATTTCGGCAACATTTATGGTCACGATGAAGGCGCAACCTGTGGTTCTGTTAGAGATTGGAACACTGGCCTCCATCTGGTAATCAATGTACTTTCGACTCTGTTACTAGGAACCAGCAACTACTGTGCACAAATCTTGGTCGCCCCAACTAGAGAGGAAGTTGACAAAGCACATCGCAACCACGATTGGTGTGATATCGGCGCACCGAGCTTCCGAAACTTGTCCGGGATTGCCCGAAAAAGGCGAATCATCTGGATATGTCTTATGACCAGTTCAGCCTTGCTGCATCTCATGTCCGTTCATCCTTTCATACTTCTGCTCCAGCACTGACGGTTTAGTTGGAATTCTGCTATCTTCTCAACGATCCCGATTAGTAATTATCGCGTGGCCTTGGTTACAGCCGATTATGCTTCCGATTCAACACCATGGCCGATAACTGGGGACAACCAAACCCAATCTTTACAACATGCGGAACAAATCGAGACTCTTGATAACAAAGTATGCGTTGAACGATACACCAAAAATGCAACAGGTTCACGAGACCTGATTCTTGTGGCTAAGAACATCACGATGTCAGACCATCTGTCTGTGACTGCGTCTAACGATTCGTCCCTGTTGTATAGCTTTGCGACGCTCGACTCTCCAGGCTACTGGCAATATAGCCAATTTTGGATATGCGGAGGGCTGACCGCACCATCTGACATGTGGAAGAAATGGTGTGGTGCAGAACTCGTCACACCCCGACAGTGGACTCACCCTTACGGTGAGAACAACTCGATTTGGGCCGGCATCGACCATTGCGAAAGTCTAGGCTATGACGCGAACATCAAAGACCTCTGTGTGCTGCGATTCAGTCCCATGGTCATGATTGCGGTCTGCATCTTGAATCTGTTCAAATGCATCTGCATTGGCTTTACGGCCAGTTTCCAGCGCGCCAGTAAGAGACAGAGACAGAGATCTGCTGATGTAATCAATCGAAAGACTGTGGACAGAAAAACTCCACTAGTTACGGTTGGCGATGCAATCGCGAGTTTTCTGGTCAATGAGGACGAATTTACCAAAGCCCCAGCATTTCAACTAGCTTCCAAGTCAGATTTCGCAACAAAAGACTGGTCACATGTAGACACGCAAGATCGTTTACCAATACCAGAGAGGTGCCACAAGGCAGCCAGCATAAAACGTTGGGCGCTCACGATCATCTTGTAAGTACTCAATCTCACGTCTGACAATTGAATCACAACCAAAAGTGCAGTCTCGTGCAGTGCTTCTCATACACCCCCTTCGAAACCAGCTGACCCTCCAATGATATAGCTGTGTAATCGCTGTTGCCTTCGTCGTGTATCTTCTCATCAGCAATTTGAAAGCACAGAGGACGTACGGTCTTGACATCGACCTCATCTCACTCCAAAAACAAGGACTTGGAGTAGCTCGACCTTACGCAACAGTGATGTCTTACTTCTGGCCACGATTGAATCCCAAGACCGGATTTTGGGCCGCCATATTCACTGCAAATATTGCTCAAGTCATCATCTCAGCTTTGTATCTGCTGTATAACGGTACAGCTACTACCATGCTTGTGGGCGACGAGTGGAATGGTTTTGTCACCACGCGAAAAACACTGCGGCTTTCTGATCCAGAGGGCATTCAGCGCTCCTCTTACTTTCTTTCCATGCCATATCGCTATGGCGTGCCCTTGACAACACTATCCGGTGGTTTGCATTGGCTTATCTCGCAAAGCATCTTCGTGATCCAAACCAGCGTCTACGACTCACCAGACTTTGCGCCAATGCCTGAGAAAGATCGCTCTATTGTTGGGTACAGTCTCATCGGTATCGTATGGGCTGTATCGCTAGGCGTCACACTGATCGTTGCTTTGCCATTGTTCGGATGGTTTCGGAGGTTCGGGTGTAGAGAAGATGGTCCGGCCTCTAGCAAGAACTATCCTATGCCTTTGGTGTCTACTTGCAGTGCGGCCATTGCGGCAGCTTGCCATCGACATCCGGCGGACGTGGATGCGGACCTTTTGCCTGTCAGATGGGGATATACAGCTCTTGATGGAGATTCTGGAGAGGCTGGTCGGTTCTGCTTCTCGACTGATCGGGAGCTGAGTTGGCCTGTACTCGGTAGGCAGTAAACATTATGACAACACGGTTAGGAGACAGTCTCTCATGTGAAGATGTCGGACTTGAAAGTATTGAGGGAGAAGTGTGATTTGGTGAAGACACTCGAGACGAGAAGTTTGCAAGATACTGCAGAGCCTGAAGAGCCTTTAAGGCAGAGCTCTTGAACTCTTGATGTAAGATCTTGAAGCAATTTGTCTTTTTGTAAGCATATCGTATTCATTATTCGAGGCATTCACCGACCATTAGACAGCTCACTGGGCCATTCATAGTGGCGCTTGTAGCGTGCTTGGCAGTCAGCAATCCTCCGAGATATATTACCTCGCTTGTCCATCCAAATCAGTACTTTTCTCTCCTTCCATAAAACCTCTTGATAGCAATGAGCTATGGTCTATTACTCCAGCGAGCATCGTAATGTGCCACCTGTAGATCTACTTTCCTGGACCTTCGAGAACAACGATGTAGATCCTGAAAAAGACGTACAGGCACACCTTGTCAACAAAAAGAGATCAAGGCTCATCTTAAACAGATCTTGATTGACGCTGCCGACCATCAGAATCGATTGAATACTCGGCAAGCAGTTTCGTTGATCCGAAAACTCGTTGCTGGTTTCAGAGCGGCTGGACTGAAGCCGGGCGATGTTGTCTGCGTGCATGCATTCAATCATGTAAGTGACTAAAGATTAGGCCAATTTCATAGCTGAGCCAAAGCCAGATTCTCTATCCCATGTTATACCATGGCATAATCGGTGCAGGCGGAGTGTTTGTAGGCTCGAATCCTGCTTACAAAACTCTGGAGCTGAATCACTTGGTATCAATTACAAAGCCCAACTTCCTCATTGTTGAAGCTGGTCTTTTGGCGTACGCATTGCCTGCGACAGAGGTCTCGATACCTGTCACACAAACACTCATCTCCAACACCAAGACTGGAGAAAGCAGTCCTGACAACTTTAAGTGCTGGAGTAGCTTGCTTCAACATGGTGAGTATGACTGGAATCGGATCACTGACAGGGACATAGCCAAGTCGACAATTGCCGTACTTCAGTCAACGAGTGGTACGACCGGCTTGCCGAAGTTTGCAGCGACCTCACATTATGCTCTTGTTGCTGCAGGAATCGCCATAGGGTGTTCGAAGCAGAAGCCGTACGCGGTTTCAAGACTGATCTCCTTGCCTTTGTTCCATTCTTTCGGCGCTTCGTTCGTACAAGGCTCTGCCTTAAATCATGGCGAGCCGACATACATCATGCGCAGATTCAGCGCTGGAGAGTTCGTAAGTATACTGGACCGATTGAACATCACGGAGATTGCTGTGGTGCCCACTATGATGAAAGGTATCGTCAACCAACGGACCTCGCCACTTTTACTGAAGAATCTGCACCGAGTATGGTGTGCTGGAGCATGCTTGTCTCCAAAAGTGAGCAATGCCCTATATAATCTTCTGCATGAAGATGCTGTCATCTCTCAAGTGTGGGGCATGACCGAGTTTGGTCGCATCACATCGTCTGACTGGGGCGAGAAGGATGATGACGGTAGCGTAGGCAGAATGTTGCCGAATACGGAAGCCAGGCATGTCACTGTTTGTGGTGAAAATGACGCCCTCACTGACGCCTGCGTAGAGTGGTGGATGGGCATCGAGTCGAAGTCCTTGACGAGGGTTACCATGGTGGAATTCAGGTTCGGGGACCTTCGGTAATGAATGGCTACTCAAGTTGCCCGACCGATACTGCCGGAGCTTTCAGTAATGGCTGGCCCAAGACTGGTTACTTTGGGTACATGAAGTTTGGTAAAGTCTACATCGTGGGTCATGTCAAGGTGAACATTCATCAAACTCGCTGTTCAGGGGCGTCTTCTTGGTAGCTGACCATTCCCAGGAACTCATCAAAGTGCGTGGATGGCAGGTCTCGCCGAATGAGATCGAAGATGTTCTTCTGATGCATCCTCTAATAGTCGATGTTGCTGTGGTCGGTTTCGGACCAATTGGCAGAATTTCCGAAGAGGAGCTTCCTCGCGCCTACGTCGTGACCAACAACAGGCATCTTACTGGGTTAGATGAGTTGGAGGTGATGGAACATGTCAAGGATCGATTGGCCAGCTTCAAAGCTTTGGACGGTGGCGTGGAGTTCGTAACTTGGATGTATGGTATCACTCTGATGGCAGCAGACCAGGAAGTGTACATACACGCGGAGGATACTTCTTGAGTCGCGATGAACATTTACGCCAGTTCGACCCCTCGTTCTTCGGAATATCTCCTCTCGAGGCAGTTTCCATGGATCCACAACAACGCAAGCTTCTCGAAGTTGTCTACGAGAGCTTTGAAAACGGTGGAGCTACTCTTGAGGAAGTTTCCGGTTCACAGACGTCCTACTTTATTGGTTGCTTCACTAACGACATGCATCGAATGGCTTCCAGAGATCTCGAATGTGGAGCACCTTACGGGATGACTGGTAGCGACATGACTATCTTGAGTAATCGAATCAACTACGTCTTCAACATGAAGGGACCAAGCATGACCGTCGATACAGCTTGCTCGTCCTCGCTATACGCCCTTCACCTTGCCTGTCAGAGTCTGATTTCGGGCGATTCGGAAGCAGCAGTCGTAGGCGGCTCCAACATCATAAATAATATTGAGCAACAAATCGCAAGTGTACGACTTGGAGTCCTCTCTCCGACATCAACTTGCCACACTTTTGATGAGCGAGCGGATGGCTTTGGCCGAGGAGAAGGCATATGCGCTATTTACATCAAGAAACTCTCGGCCGCCATTGCGAACAACGACCCAATTCGCGCCGTCATTCGAGCTACTGCTGTGAACAGTAACGGAAGAAGCCAAGGCATCAATCATCCTAGCTCAAAGGGTCAGGAGACCGTCATTAGAGAGGCGTATGCCAAAGCAAACCTCAGATATGAAGACACCGGGTACTTCGAGTGCCATGGCACTGGTACGCCCGTAGGTGACCCGATCGAGGTTCGATCGGCTGGAGGTGCTTTTGCCTCCAGCAGGACTCAACAGAACCCTCTTCTTCTGAGTTCCATCTAAACCAATATAGGCCATACGGAAGGCGCGAGTGGACTTGCAAGTGTCATAAAGGCGGTATTGAGCATCGAGAATAACCTCATACCGGCAACAGTAGGGGTGAACAAGCTCAACCCGGCGATTGACTTCAGAGACGGCCGTCTTGAGGTTGTCAGGGCCACTAGGCCATGGCCCCAAAGACTACTCAAACGGGTCAGTATCAACTCGTTCGGATATGGAGGCGCGAACGCACACTGTATCGTCGAGTCACCCAACATACTGCTTGAGCCTAGCCATGGCTGCGAGGCCGTACGATCTGCCTCAACCGAGCTTCGTAAAAATTTGGTATCCTGTCAGAAGGTCGATACTTCTGTCTTCCAGATTCATCAAACTGCTAAGAAGTACTTGTTTACACTCTCTGCTCATAACCAGCTCGCCCTCGACAATAACATCAACGCACTTGCAGTTGTGCCTGATGAATACTCTACGGCTGACATTGTGTATACTTTGACTGCAAGAAGGACAAAACACCGTTGCTCAGCATTCACGACCGCCATTGAACCAGACTTGAAGTCCCAACTGGTGCCAGAGCGTATGAAACAGGGTTCCGAATTAGTTGCCGGGGATCTGACCGTCGCGTTCGTCCTCACTGGATAGGGCGCACAATGGCCAACTATGGGTTATGGACTAGTCCAACAGTATCCAATTGCACGCGAAACTATGGCAGTTCTTCAATCTGCACTAGATGTACTTCCAGTACCACCAACATGGCGATTAGCCGAAGAGCTATCGAAGCCCGCGGAACAGAGTCGTATGCATGAGACAGCTCTAGCTCAGCCTTTGAGTACAGCGCTGCAGATAGTTCTTACAGTACTTCTGCAGTCCTGGGGAATACGAGCCGAATGTGTCGTTGGACACAGTTCAGGCGAAGACGCGGCAGCTTTTGCTGCAGGTTTGCTCACAAGTGCTGAAGCTATTGCAATTGCTTATTATCGTGGCATAGCAGTCACCAAGCATGGCAAGCCAGAAGCTATGATGGCTGTGGGCTTGGGATCAGACGAAGTATTACATTACATCAAAGATCAGCCTGATGTCGTTGTTGGTTGTCAGAACTCTCCTCAGAGCGTGACTCTGAGCGGCGGAGCAGCCGCGATTGCCGATTTTCATGCATGCCTTTCTCAGGCAAGGGTCTTCTCACGTATTCTGAACACCTCGCAGAACGCTTATCATTCGCATCTCGTCAAAGAAGCTGGCCAATATTACGAAGACTCGTTCAGGTCCTCGCTTACGGCATCGACGTCCATAGCCGAAAGCACCAACGTTCCTATGTTTTCCTGCATAAACGGAGAAGTCCTCGATAGTCCAAGCAAGGTGCGGATCGACTACTGGAGGAAGAATCTAGAGAGTCCTGTGAACTTCACGCATGCTTTATCAACTTTGATCGAGGCACAGCCGAGTATCAATTGTTTGATTGAAGTGGGAATGCATAGTGCACTTGCAGGTCCCATCAAACAAATCCGATCCTCTTTAGGCATCAAGCCAGAGGAACTCTGTTACCTACCAAGCATCATACGAGGTAAGGACAACGTTGAGAATGTCCTTGATCTAGCTGGAACACTGTGGGCAGCTGATTATCCGATCGATTTGACGGCTATCAATGGATTGGGCCACTTCCTGGCTGACCTGCCCACCTATCAGTGGAACTATGAGGGGGACCTCTTGTGGTCAGAAAGTCGTTTGAGCCGTCAACTCCGATTTCGTAAACATGCACGCCATGATCTGCTAGGTACCTTGGTTGTGTCATCCTCCGCCAACAACCCAACATGGCGAAACAGACTAAAGATCAGGAATGTCCCGTGGCTCGCTGACCATTAGATCGGGCAGGACGTGGTCTTCCCGGCGGCGGGGTACTGTGCCATGGCAGTTGGAGCGGTGGCACAATTCGCAGTGTCTTCTCAGACAGCGGCTGCCGGCTACACAGTTCAAAATCTATCGACCAAGGCACCTCTTGTCATTGCACCAGATGAGGAGGCTGAAACTCTATTTGACCTTCACATCGTGCATAGCTCCAACTCACGAATCAGTTGTAGAACGTTCGAGTTCAGCTTGAGCTCAGTCAACACGGAAGACAAATGGACGGAACACGCTTCGGGCAAGATCTCTATGCAGGATTCGAACGAGTTGCCAAGCATCCAAGACTTGTCCAGCAACGATGAGACTATGAGGAGAAGGAACGATGATGAATGGTACGCAGCGCTTGCGAAAATTGGGTTGCAATATGGGCCGACTTTTCGTCCTTTGACAAACATCCGGGGCACCGAGGAGGAAACTGCGACTGCGTGGATTGACCTCCAAACAACGAAAGACGTCATGGTTGGCGAGTCTCGCTACGCTGTCCACCCTACTTCTCTTGATGCCTGAATTCAACTTGCAGTCATCGCAGCATGCAAAGGTGATGTCGCAAGAATTACGAAAGCATACCTACAAACGACTATCGAGAGCCTAACGATCTGGAAAACCGCTGGTCTGCCTCGTCTACCAGCTCGAGGTCTTCTTTCCAGTCATGGTGCTCACCGTGGTATGCGGTCCGTCCATGGCTCGTCAAAACTTGTCACTCTGGAAGGTCATCCACTAGCGCAGATGACTGTATCCTTGCTCTCGTTGGAAGGAGGCTTTGCCGACCAGAAACTTGAACAAGCTCGTGAACCTTCCACGCGGCTTGTCTGGCAACCAATTGCGAATCGACTTGAAGATCAAGCTTTACACAACCATTCACCAGGTCTGGCTAATGAGCGCCTTACACAAGCACCAGAACTCTGGCTGGTCTACAAAGACTCTCCTCATTCTCTAGCCAGACAGATTGAGACTTGCGCGAAGGACTCAGATATCGATGTTCAAAGTATCCCTGTTCCAGCTGTACACACTCATGTGTCTAAAGGCTCTCGAATCCTGATGCTGGCTGAACTCGAGAGTCCGATGCTCCTCAACATGACCAGCAAAGAGATGAATGCGGTGAAGACGATGTTTAACCTGGCTTCTTCCGTCTTATGGATCACTCCTGGTGGTCTACTCGAAGGTAAGAATCCGGCATACTCTTTGTTCTCGGGCATGATCAAGTCCATTACGAAAGCGCAGCCCTCTCTCCGTCTATCGAATATCGATGTCGATCCTGACGACAATGATGACATACACACGGCCAAGGTAATTCTTCAGAATGAGCTACGTCTTCACAAAGATAGTGACCGGGTTCTTGATGATTAACTCGTGATTCTAAATGGTGCCGTATACGCAAGCCGTTACGTTCCTGATGAACACGCAAACCACAGTTTCGCACGTCAACTCAAGCCTGACCCAAAGCCATGTCAGATGAAGGACAATCTGGAATTGACTTTCGAGCAAGTCGGTCGCATGGAAAGCTTTTACCTCAAAGAGAAGCCCGAGACACCACTTCTCGGATTCAATGAAGTGCGACTGAGACCGATAGCTTACGCACTCGGCCAACGTGAGGTCGCCATTCTCAAAGGTACACAAGTTTGCACTCACTTCAGCTGCATGTGTGTCGCCTTGGTAGCACATCCGGGATATCAGGCCAAGAAGTTCAAAGAAGGCGACCGCGTGGTTTGCTGTTTTCCGGGCAGATTCGACAGTTCATTCATCGTAAGCGAGAGCCAGTGCGCATTGCTGGGACTAGAAGAAGGCACCGAAGATATTATCGCTTCATTGTTGCCTTATTGTGCAGCCATCCACGCTTTGAGGAATGTCACCCAAGGACAAGCGATACTGATTCACGAGGTATCAGAAACCTTAAGTATTGCAATCACACGCTTTGCACAAGTATATGGATTCAAAGTCGTCCTAGCACTTGAATCAGAAGGGGATGTAGCACTTTGCAAGTCGAAGTATCCAGACATCAGCAACTATACACAGTGCATAACAAACTCGGGGATTGTGGCGAAATTGTCGTCTCTCACAGCAAACCAAGGAGTAAATCTAGCACTGGTACATCCGAAAAGCTCAATCTCATCAGATATCTGGCGATCTTTGGCAAATGGCTGTCTCATGTACATCTTGGAAGACTCGGAGATGCCTAATCTCAGCTTGTTAAATCCTTCGGTCTTTGCGAGAGGTGTCTCGTTCAACTCCTTCAATATCTACGACATGCTTGCAACAGAGCCAGAGGAGATGAACAAGCTTGTTCAGTCAGTCCTAGACCTGCTGCGAGATGGCACGCTTCCAAAACATTCGCCCGCTGCGACTTATCGTGTCGGAGCTGCCGGCTGCAGTTGCTGCTATATCTCAGAGCAAGACAGCTACTGAAGTTGCTCTTACATATGACCGTCAGAGCGTGGTGCCTGTTCATGTACCTTATGACCAAGTATCATTCACCTCGGAGTCGTCGTACCTGCTTGTTGGGTGTCTTGGTGGGTTGGGTCGAAGTCTTGTCCGGTGGATGTTGTCTCGAGGTGCAAGACACTTTGTCTTCCTCTGAAGATCGGGAGCAGACAAATCCGAAGCAGTGGAGTTTATCAGCGAGATCGAAAATCTCGGAGGAAAGCCGATCGTTGTCAAAGGTGATGTGAGCATTCGCTCAGATGTGAACAACGCTATCGAGCAAGCAAAGACACCAATTAGAGGAATAATGCAACTGGCAATAGCACTGACAGTAAGTATTGTTTGCTTGTTTGTCATCACAGTCACTAACCATTCAACTCAGAGCGATCTTTTCGAGAACATGTCACTAGACGATTGGCACAAAGTGTTGGATCCAAAAGTGCAAGGCACGATGAACCTGCACGAAGCATTACTGCATGAACCACTCGACTTCTTCGTGATGACCAGCTCAACCTTGGGAGTTGCCGGAGCCTCAACCCAAAGTAATTATGCTGCTGCAAACGCCTTCCTGGACTCCATGGCACGATATCGCTGGAGCTTGGGTCTGGAAGCATGTTCCATTGCCCTCGGTATGGTCGTTGGTGTTGGTCACATGGAATCTCATCCCGATGTAAAAGCAGCTTTCCAACAGAGAAACGTCTACGGCATCCCTGAAGACGAGTTTCTGAAGATGATGGAGACGGCGTGTAGACCTCGAGGCAGCGTCACACCCGTATCTGAACATGATCCCCTGAATGTAGCACACATGATTACTGGCATGAAGCCCAGCAAGATTGCGAACTCGGGCATGCAAGCCTCATGGCTTACCGATCCGCGTTTCCACGAAATTGCTGCTGCAATCGCGAAGACTGGCAAGACGAGTCCCACGTCTGCGGGTTCTGCAACAAGTACGATCGCCGCCCTTCGCGCCGCTATCGCCTCCAACGATGACTCTTCAATCCGTTCGACTCTTCAGTCTCTCGTCCTGTCCCATTTCTCCAAACTCATCATGTCGCCGATAGACAAATTGACTGCCTCCCTGAATCGCCCGATGTCGGAGTTTGGCATGGACAGTATGATCGTCGCAGAACTTCGGAGCTGGGCGTGGAGAGGACTGAAAGTTGACTTGCCGTTCATGGTGCTTTGGGAGGGAGGCTTGACACTCGATGGACTTGTGGGCTTGGTATGGACGAAGATGGATTGGGACGCTTGGAAGGTGGATGCATAGGAGGTATTGCACTCTGGGGCACACCTCGTTTTATTGCTCGCAAGTCAATGGCAACGTCCGAACAGGGCGCGTCCCCGAGTTCAACCTGGGTTCACATTCTGTACTCCTTTCGCTCGACACGAGGGATGCCCTGGGGCTCGGGCCGATACGGGCCAAGCTTCTGCCCCAAGTACCAACACAACCTCACCTGCTCTGCTTCTTTTCTTCTCTTCTTGTTCATGTGCTTTCATCGTTTCGATGCTTCGGGTGGCCTGCTGGGACATGAGACTCTTGCTGACGAGCGATCTGTTTCTTGATCTCAGTATTCCGTGACATTCTTTTGCGAAAGGATACATGACTTGTCTAGGTCCGCATCCTGGAGGAAGCATAACGGTCGTTTTGGCTTGAGCGGCAAGCAACATGACATTTCTCTGCCATGCTGTTGTATCGAGACTGTCTCTACTTCTTGATCAGTATCAAGAAGGTTGGGCCTACCAGCCTGATTACTGCCCGACCGCTGAACATCAGAACACAGTGCCCTCCTTTTCGATGCGAATCCTCAACTCTTCAAGCAGCCATGAGTAAACGGAGACAAATGAGATTGAGGCAATATTAGAACTCTAGAATTGAGTTTCACCTCGTCGCCCGCTGGGCGTGGCTTCGGCCAGAAGAAGTGTGTGACAAAAGCTCGTCGGTCTCAAGCTGTCTAGACCCCTGTGTCCCCGTTCTCTTTCTATTTCTTGTAGTTCGTACGCTGCGGTCCTTTGGGTCAAGAGAGAGTTTGGAATGGTGACGTCGGATGGAAACAGGACTGTTTGCCTCGGGTCGGCATGTGTTTGCCTGGCTGATGTTTCGTGGGTGGCTAGTAGTCGGCGGCCGGCGCAGGACTTGTCGTAGGATCATGTGCACAGCAAAAGATGGTAGATCGAGTGGAATTGCGAGGGGGGCGAGTGTCTCAATGCGCAGGTTCGGGAGCAGTGCTGAAAGTGGATGGAATCCATGGAATTCCGGTCGATTCCAACTCCATTTGGAATGACCCTCTTTCCAACTCCATTTGTTCCATGGAATTGAGTGTATTCCATGAAATTCCATAGCTCCATGGAACCGTTGGATTCCATGGATTATCCATGGAATCCAAATGGAATTCCATAGCTTAGTTAGGGTTGTCTTGTCAGTCTATAGCTTAAAGTACTTAAGCTTCGTTAGAATAATTAAAAAAACCTTTAACACACGGCAACACCTTGTTTTATAGTTAAATACCATTAAACTCAATTTTATCATAACTATACTGCTATTCTTTAAGCTATT
>JALPCE010000464.1:0-12320 GCA_026538705.1 Aureobasidium sp. GC_Fusr_1 | reverse complement strand
GTTTTCGAGTTCCTATAAGTACTTAGCGTACTTATAGTAGTCCCTATTAGGGATGTCGCTAGAGACATTTATTAACTATTACTTAAGTTCCTTAGATAGTATAGCTTCGAGTATTATAGGTAGGGCATCTTTATATATACCGGATTTAAGAGTAAGATAATAGAATTTAGTAAAGAACTATCCGAATTCCTAATTCTTTTAATAAAGGGTAAGTAAAGAGTTCTAGGCGTTATAGGTATAGTTCTAGTCTCTAAAAGCACGTTTAAGGACTTATAATCTATCCTTATAGTTATTAAGGGTATATACTCCGTTATAGATATAGGGTTAAATATATAAGTAGGCGCGGCCTTTAAGATAGCTAGATAGGTAGGTAAGGTAGGACTAGGAAGTAGGGAAACGGTTATAGTTAACGCTTATTTTTTCTTTAATCTTAGAGGTAAAGACGTCGAATTAGGAGCGATCTCCCTAAAATTTATTAGGGTTAGGTATCTTTTTAGAATAGCTAATTAAAGACTCGGGAGTAGGAGAAGTAAGCGTAGGTGTTCGACTATAAAGTACTATTTTATCCTTAATATTAGCGGGCGTAGAGTCTAAGGTAATAGGGGTATTAACTATAGGTAGAGTAGCTTTAATAGCTTTAGCTTCGGTATAGCGTGCTTTAGCCTTAGCTTAATAGGCTTAAGTTTCGTTAGTAAGAGCATTCTCTATTTAAGTAATAGTATAAACTTTATTAGTAGAAGCGATTTCTAGTTTCTCGCGGACTTTATTAAGTTTAGCGGATTAGTAAGAGTATATAGCTTAAATAGCTTCTTTCTCGCGATAGGTATAGTCGAGTTTATAGTAGGTTTATTTAAGTTTATAGGTTAGAGTAGCGTTTTCCTAGTAGACGGTAATGTTCTTAGATTCCTAAGCGTTAGTAAACTAGTATACATTATTATAGAACTTATACTAGGCTTTAGAATAGTCGTAGACATATTAGATAAAGATTTTAAGGCTATCTAGGAGGATTAGAGGCGTAGGGCGTAAAGATATAATAAAGAGGGTAGCGTAATAGGCGCGCTATATAAGTATATAAGGTCTACGTAATGTTAAGGGGCGGAGTTAGATATAATAGGTACGACGTAGATATAGGTCTAAGCTATATAACGAGACGTAGATAAGGGAATAAAGAGGTAGTAGGAAGCTAGCTAGGAAGTCTCCTAGCTAGCCTTAGCGGCTATTATATAACGGCCGGCCGGCCTAGGATAGGGTCGTAGCATAGTTATAGTATTAAACCGTAATAGTAAGGACTACTAGCATAGTTTAAGGTAGTATATAAGATAGCGGTAAAAGGGATGCTAGGCCTAGGCTTTAGGGCTTAGGGCCCGGTAGACGGTCTACTAGACACTTAGCTAGACGGCCGCTAAGAGGGTCTACTAAACGATTTACTAGACGGTAATATAACTATTCTAGTAGGCCGCCTAGTAGGCTAACCGGCGGACTACCTAGCGAATAACTAACTAGGTAACTCCCTAGAGACCTACTAGACTATCTAGTAGGTCTATGCTATAGCGAACCTAATATTAATAACTATAGTAAGTTAGATAGGATCCGGGCTTATATAGCCCCTTCTATAGGTAATAAAGGACATATAAAATAGAAGGGCTAGTAACTAGAGTCTAAAAGAGAGAGAGTTTTTACCTACCGGGCCTTATAGTTTTTTCTTCTAGATAATTATATAGCTTCTTTATATAGACCCTTAGGAAACTATATCGGATAAATAATAAATCTATCTATATTAATCTCTATATTTTCTTAAGCTTATATAATTATACTAAGCTTTTTAATTACTAAGCATATAATAGGGTAACCCCTGCTCTAGATAGGGTAATAGTAATAATAAAGCAAGATTAGAATTGGCATTATTCCACTAGAAAATTGGCATGGAATGGAACATTAGCTAGAAGTAGTGGAATGGAATGGAACGGAGCCGATATTCCATCGATTCCATGTAACATCCGCTCTGCACATGATTAACTCACCCTCAGAACTCCCTGACGTGTGATAGAGCAACGTGCATATCTTGACCTGAAAGGACATGACTTGTTAAATGACGTAGCTATCTCGATCAAAGGTTCTAGCAACGTTAAGAAGAAACCCAGCAACAACCAGCAAATAGGGTATAAAGCGCTATAGCATGCAGCAAATGTGAAAGCAAGAAAGAAAAACCAGACCCACACCATGCAGTCGTTATCATCACCCAGTAACTCAGCCGCTTTCCTCGCATCACTCTGTAAATTTCTGCTTCTTCTTCGGCGTACCTTCCAGAACCTGGCTTCCCGACTTCTTCATCTCTAACAGTGCATCGTCGGTAATCTTTCTCTTCTTGGTGAGCGCCTGCTGCCTCTCGGCGATCCGTTCCTCGAACTCTGCGGCCAGAGTACGTCTCTTTTTACGTGCAGCTTTGAGCTTTCCAAAGACCTCAGAAAAGCGCTCCTGGAACCAGTCTCCGGCCTCTTCCCACTCCTCAATGCTCAACGAAGAAAAGAGCTCTTTCTGACTGGGAACATTGAGTTTGTGAACAGATGCAAGTCTCTCACCGAGTGGTTTCGAGGGGTCGGACGGAGCGTCGCGGACCTCCTCACGAGGTGGTCCATCGAAAGGTTCCTTCTGCAGTTCATCAAAGTCCTTGGCGAACAACTCTTCTAGGTCGTGATCGAGATCTTCTGGATGCGTGTTCTGTTCGTAGTTCTCATCCAGAGACTCTTCAGTCCTGTGCTGTTGTTGATGATTGAACTCGTTGGGGTGTTGCTCTTGATGATCGGCCCTTCTCACATACTGCTGATGATGGTGATCAGTCTCGCTGACTTGCTGTTGACGGTGATTGGTCTTTCCGTTCTGAACTTGAGAAGACTGTCGATGTGCCTGACTAGGTTGTTCGTTGAGAACTCGTGCAGCGGACTTGTGGACCGCGGCTTTCTGAGCGGGAGCCTGAAACTGCTCTGGAACATGTTTGGCCATGGGCTGAGAGACTGGTTGTGCTTTGGTCTGCGACTTCTTCTGATGCTGTACATCTTTCTGACTTATGGTTGGTTTGGTCGGGACCTTAAAATCCTCCTTTGAGTGTTGCGGGCGAAGGGCTTGGGACTGGATGACCAAAGGAGTAGAAGCAACGTGTCTCTGTGAATATTTGATCTTGTAGACATCACGCAGCTGCTCCGGACGGAGTTGGACTGGCGGATGCTCAACATCGGCTCCGTCAGAAAAGTCCTCGATTGGGTCTGGTTCGCCAGAAGTGGTAGGAGGATAGGAGTCGACTTCGGCATAATCAGGCTGAGCCAAAGATTGTCGAGTATTTTCCATCTTCGACATCAAACCATCGAGGTCTAGACCAGACGCAGGAAAACCATGTCCTTCATAGTCTTGAAAATGTTGCTCGCCATGCTGGTCGTAGTCTGCTTCATCCCGAGAGTCATCAGAAGCGGCGTAGTCGTGGTCATCGAGAGAAGTACGAGTTGCATCAAAACTTTCAGTGTCTGTGTCGTACACATGATGGCCGTTGCGCACATGGGCATTGTGTATCTTCTGGGCGGTTGCCGGCCGATCGGGATGTGTTGAACCCCAGTGATTATCGACATCCTCAGGATTGCGACCCCGAATAAACTTGCCCAGTCCCGACATGACAATGTACACTCCGAGATCTGGTGATCCACGACGTGTGGATGTCGATGGTAGAATTCTGGTCGCTCGAATGGAATAAACAAAGCGATAAGGCTCCTTATCGTCAACCCCGCGCTTTCCCGATCGGGTCAACGTCACAGGCGTCATTATTTAGACTCTGTCCTCCCAGCCACTCCTTTCTACGAGTCGCACCTGCCTGTATCGAGTGAAGAGGGTCTGACTTGCCTCTTGTTTCACATAAGATGGATTTTACAAAGCACCGTGGGTTCTATGCCTTGCCAAACGAGGTACTATCACTGCACCATATTTGATTCCATTGATGCTCGGCTAATGGACTCAATAGCTCCTCTATGACATTTTGCACTCCTTCACCACAAAGAATGTCTTGACCTTTGCTCCAGTCTCGCGTAGATTTCATTCAATTTGTGTCAGGATACTGCAAAATCGCTTGACAGCTGCTGCGACTCTGCTCGACCACATTTTGATGCTCGAGTTATATCCACCAAGTGCTAGATTGACAGCCGGTAAGCTGTTCTGCACCTCGCTAGGTACCTCGGGCCTGGACGACAAGTTCCTCGAGAGCCTGGACGACTCGGCAAAGATCGGCCATCTGGGGAAAGCTGTGTATTCCAGATTCAGACCTCAGCACCAAGAGGTGCGAAGACCGTCTCTCAAACATCCTGCTGGGGACATACCAGGCTCAAGGACTCATCCAAGTTCTGCTGACCCAAGTATTCATGTTCACAATACAGAGAGCAATCTGGTTTCTCAACAAGTATCTCTGGACGCGGACGAGCTATTCACTCAACTGATCGCAACTCTTATGCTAGTGAAACCTGGGCCACGCCCAGACACGATACTCACGGCCGTCGAGGTCTGCGAGGGTACTATCAGAGTCTGGAGAGACTGGCTGGCCAAGCAGACCAAAGCGGACGCCAATTTGACTTCTTTTCCTAGCCTTCCAGCAGATGATACATCTATTCTTTGGGTCAATACAGCCGATCAAGCTGTTGGAGTCAAGTTTAAAGTCAAGGAAAGAAAGTGGAAGAGAGATAACCCTGTTTTGTTTTCTTCCGATGAGGAAGTTGCAGTTTCGTATACGGTTGATCTTGAAGAGGTTGTATTGAGGACGTCGCACTTGTTGTTCGTGGTGGAGGAGTCGTTGAGAGAACAGCACGAACCACTGAGTAGGCAACTGTACTTCAGACCAGTCTAACCTGCAATGATTCAGCCATGGCAAGGCGTCTCTTGTGTCGTTGTTTGTGATATTTTAGCCCCTCGGCCTGCCTAATATTCTTGCTCCGACCTTTGAGACCTTGAAAACATCTCTGTACGTGAGACTGATTCGAGTCGTGCGCACGTTCTGGCCTCCATTGTCAACAAAGACTTTATTGTCGCCGAGCAGAGTCCAATTAGCCACAGTATCGGGTCCCAAGTCCTCATCAACCTCGGTTTCTGAAATGCCATGTAGAGTGTCGGTGTATGCGGATCCACAGGTGATAAGAAGAGAGCGTGGCTCTTGCAACACTCGCCACTTGGGTGTTGAACTGGGGCGAGCTTGATCTCCATCTTGGTTCTTTTCGTAGATACCAAGGCACAAAGCACTCGAAAGGCTTACAGTAGCTACGATGGGGTAGTATGCTGCGCCATCCTCATGTGGCATGATTCCTTCATTTGGGTTGTACTCGTTGATCAAGACGTGGTTAGGCGCGTGATGCGGACTGTCTCTGAACAGACCAAGTGATTTGAACTTTGAGATGATCGGGTTGACGAGCCAAGAAGGCAGCGGTGCTTCGAGAAGTGTGTTGCTTTTCGAAAGTGAGGATGGATGAGTCTGCAGGCGACGATGTTGTAGTTGGATCCAACGATTCGATGGTATTGCGTTCAACAATTCTACTTCTTCCTTGGGGTCGATGAAGTTTGGTATGTAGTACATGCTACCAGGGATGCCTGGGATTTCACAGCTCTCTAGAGCATCGTCGGTTGCCATGTCTGTCCTAAGTAAATCGAGTCTTTTGGAAGAAGAAGTGGTAGATGACAGAATGATTTATGCCCGATGATCGGCCGCAGGAAGGCAACGCGACGGATACGTCGGAAACGTTAGCCAGGAGGAGTCGAGATGTCAACAGACGAAGTCATGGTTGCCAACGATTGGAGCTGTTGGCTTCACTTTCTTCTATCACGCGCATAAGCCGCAAGTCCAGCAGCTTTCCCTCACGCAACAACACAACTTTCATCAAGATGGCGCCAAAGAACAACAAGGGCAAGGCCAAAGAGCCAGAAAAGGCAGGCGCAGCAAAAGTCAAAGGAGGTTAGTGTTTGAGCCGTGGCTGCTCTGCCCAGCATATATTAACCTCTATATCATGCAGCCCAGAGTATCAATGTTCGCCACATCCTATGCGAGAAGCACGCAAAGAAGGAAGAAGCACTTGCCAAGTTGAACGCAGGCGTCAAGTTTGATGAAGTCGCCAGAGAGTTCTCCGAAGACAAGGCTCGTCAAGGTCAGTCGCTCAGCGCCACGTTCGTTGAGAAATTCTAACGAGATGTTGTCGTAGGTGGCTCGCTAGGCTGGAAGACCAGAGGAAACCTCATGCTCGAGTTTGAGAATGTCGCTTTTGAATTGCCGGCCAGCACTACCAACAGCCCCAAATGGGCTGAAGCCAAGACTAGTGAAGGCTACCACATTATCATGGTTGAGGGCAGAAAGTAAGACGGTACTCTAGGCAGATTTAAAAGTCGCATACTAAGGGTGTTGGCAAATAACTACAAGTGCTATGCTGCACAATAACGATGGATCAAGGCAGAAGATTTGGGTTGACATTTCGATCGACTAGCGAAAAGAATTGCGAACAAGGAGGGTTCACTGTAGGACAATCATAAGGAGCGTAAGAAGAACAAGAAGAGGAAGAACCCTCAGCGAGGTGAAAAAAAGAAGAAGAGAAGAACCAAAACTTTGGAACGATTCCTGATCGTCCATCGGATGTCTAGCATCCGTGCCATCATCACATCTGAACCAGCATATATCCGTTCAGAAACATAACCATCTACCAGGTGAAGCTTTCCTCGTAGAAATCAATCGTTGTCTTCTCACAGCGTTCTCTGACGGCACGTCTAACGTCGTCACCCAAGCCTCCAGTACCACAGACACTGACGGCCATGGCGCCGACCTGTTTGGCTTGCTCTGCAGAAATCAGAGCACCCACGTCAGGCTTGCCAGGGAACATCTGCACCGAAGCGCTAGGGGAGTGGATTTCCTTGGTGCTCTTGGGACGAGTGACGAAGAGAAGAATGCGAAGACAATCACGTCTCTTCTCCATGGCCAAGATCTCAGTCATCCAAGGACGAATCCATTCAAGATGCTCTGGACTTTGAAGGATCCATACAAGAACGACCTTGCGGGTGGCGCAAGTATTGTTGGCATAGCCACCCACAAGCTGACGGGCGTGTGGTACGGCATGAGTGATACCAACACCAGCGGCGAACAGCATGACATGACCATAAGACTCGTAAGAATCGGCAGCCCCGTATGGACCCTCGACAAAGGCGTTGGTAAAGAATCTGCCATCGGGAGCATTCTCAGCTTTCTTCCAGAGCGAGTCGGTGAAACCAGTACGGCGGCGGATAATCAAGGACATGGTTGTCTTGCGTCTAGCCAACACATCAAGTGCATCCGTCGGCAGCTTCTCAGAGGTGAGATCCTGTTCCTCTTGACTCCAAGCGATGGTGAATGGATGACTTGTCCACATGCCAACCGAAGGCAGATACAGATAGAGGTGTTGGCCAGCACGGAATTTCCAGGGACGTGCCATGCGAATGGTGACTCTGATGGCCTCTCCCGCTAGAGCCTCAATCTCGGCCTGAGTACCGCCGCGACCGATGTTGTGACGAATCAGAATGGCGACACGCGCAGTACGTTCAAAGACCCAAATGACAATGACACCGAGGATCAATATTTGCTGAGGAAGTGTCTTGAGATGGATCCAAATAGTGACGATAGAAATGATTGCCAAGACGATATGAACGTGCAGGAAGGTTTCGTAGAATGCATGACGAACGACCGAAGGCGAGTGAAGCAACAGGGCGATGAAGGCGCAAGTAGCCTGTGTGAGTGTGTAAGTCTGAGGAAAATGTCGAGAGCAGGTACAACTTACAATTGTGCCAGTCAGGATAAGTTGCGTGCTGGCCATGGCGTGGGCAATGATGCTCCAGCCGACCGAAGACGAGGTAGCTTGATTGGTGTTAGTCGAGTAACAATGACAAGCAAAGATACAACATACCGGTCATGATCTTGCTTGCCATCCACGCAGCAGTATGAGCCACTGCTTCGAGAACCACAATACGGCCAATCCAACGGTGCATCAGGTTGTAAGTGTCGAATGACATGTCGAGCAATTTGATCAGTGGGTTGTTGCGACCGGCCAGCAGGAAAAGGGGCAGCATATTCATCACTGACAACACGCCGGTGCGGTTTCTGATTTCGGTAGCAACATTACCGCCGCTCCAATGAATGCTCACGACGCAGAAGGCGATATTCATTGCGAGATAGCCTGGAAAGAAGATTAGCAACTCACACATTCAAATGATATATATGATAACGAACCGATAAGATACATGGTTTGGAGTCTACCAGGCAACGTTCCCATGCTGGCCGCGGCCGAGAGCTTGAACTCGCGATTGTGTCTTCTGCGGAAAAGAGGAGCATCAATAATGTTGCGCCTGAGACCAGCCCAGCCGAGATGAGGGTTGACAAAGTAGTGCTGCTTCTCGTTTTCCAAACATGCCAGCGTTCGTACATATCGCAATGCAGTGACCGTGACGCGATAAGTGAAGATGGCTGCGACGGTCGCGGCCCAGACATAACCGAGATACCATTGAATACGGTGGTTCTGATAGTATGAGTCGGTGACGAGGGCCTGTTGCTCCGGTGTCAGTTTGGGGGGAACGTAGGCCGTCACAACCGTCGTAAAGACGGCGACGGCGAAGAGCAATGAAGTGCTGTATGGTGCCATGTTGGATACTTCTCACTGATCAACAGGAGGGGTGGTAAACAATGGAAAGATTGCAGAATCCAGACTTCCAGAGCACGCAGTTGATGTCCGACGGGCCTGTTGAAGAATGGAGGGAGGTGGCCTGCACCGTAGCTTCAAGGATGAGCGAAGCTGAAAAGGCTAGACCTGGAGAATATCGAGGGAGCGGATAGCGAATGGACGACCAGCACAGCTGTCTTGGGGGATGCAAAGTCGGGAAGAGAATGGGGGATGGTGGCACGCAAGGTAAACCCAACCACTGTAAATAGAAATGACGGAATTCACGAGCGAAGGGGCGAGGTGTTGATTCAGAAAGACCGTCAGGGATTTATCGTGCTTCAAACACTTGGTCTTTGACCCTGTCCATGCGCGTCTCCCTTGTCAGCATGTGCCTCCAATGCGTTCTCGCATCGTCTTTGTGGTGACCTGCTGCACGTTTCCTGCTGCAACGGGCCCGTAACGTGAAACACGAATGGTGGAGCATCAAGTCTAAGGAGCAGGCATTGCGATCAGAGCGGCAACCGAAACAGACTTGTCAGGGGCTTTCTCCAGCGCCGTCGAGCTCGGATACTGCTCTCTAGCCCAGCTGGCGCTTCGTCGATCTTACTTCACACCCCTGCGACACTGCCAGGCACACATCCTTGGATCGATCCCGTCCACAGCCCCAAACCGTGGTCAGGGCATGTTCTGCAGCACGACACACACAATCTCTCGTCCTCATCTAGAATCTGTAGTGGTATAACCAGCCGGGAGCCCCCTCGTCAAGCGCCACAGTGTAACAGCCTCTAACTCGGATAAGCATAGTCTATGGTTTACAGTCACTACATATCTCTTTGTTTCTGTGTTGATAGCTAGGCAAGAATGTTGGTTGGACAGTGAGATTGCCTAGCCCGCCTGCTCGTTCTCCGATTCGAAGACATGAGCCTTGCAAATTACACATCTTTTCTTCAGGTCTCACACAAAGAGCCGTGTCTTCTTCTGCATTCCTCACTGTTTTGAAAGTGTAGCTGCCAACTTCTCGCTTGCCTTGAGCATTCACTCCTCTCTCCACAACGACCGAAGCAGCATGTACAGCACACTCGCTTAGGCTCTGGCTCGTTCAAAACCAGCAAAATATCCCAGCCATGGTTGTTAGCGAAGAGTTTCAGTCACCTGGCAATATATTGCTTGATATGAAGTGTAGCCACAACCGATCGTAGGTTTGGCGCTGAGTGTGTTCAGCAGTAGAATCGATCGATCTGCTAGGTATACAGTTGCCGCCGAGCAGCGAGTCTGATGCAGACCGACGGATAGTCGCCATTTCCTCGTGTGGTGGCTTAGTCGACGTATCTGTGTTCTGCAACCCAGCAGAGCCCGAGGTTGCTTTCCGTCCAGCCCAGGACAGTGGCCTTCATGTGTGAGGCTCGAATGCCCCATGTCAAATGACGTCTCACTGTCTTGGTGGAGCAGTCAGCTATTCACCAGTTCGAGAGGAAGAGGCGCGTGTCAAGCCATGTTACTCGGAGGTCAGACCTAGAACCGAAAGAAGACTCCATGTGGTGCGATGTGCACGACTGTCGAACACATGGATCTTCTGTATATCAGCCAAGGCTGGCATGCACGTATCCCACGAGAGTTCCGATGGTTGTCCTGGTTGAGCAGGATAGACGTAGCTCTTGCAAGCGTCACTGAAGAGATTTGAGGATGTCAGCCATGATCAAATGGTCTTGCGCTTTCCGTGGTGCAGCATCTTGTGAGACAGTAAACACTGCCGCAAGTTCACAGGGAAATGTAAGGGTTGCGCAAGATAGCGGCATATGGAAGCTTAGATAGGCCCAAGTTCTTTTACAGTCAATATACCCACGATCATTGCTAGTTCGGTACTGTATTGATGTTGAGTGAAGGAAAGGATGGATGTCTACTGGAAAGCGCGTGGACGGCTGCGGCGGGTGGTCTGTGCGCGGCGAGATTGCGCGCG
Organism: Aureobasidium sp. GC_Fusr_1; assembly: GCA_026538705.1. Taxonomy (NCBI): domain Eukaryota; kingdom Fungi; phylum Ascomycota; class Dothideomycetes; order Dothideales; family Saccotheciaceae; genus Aureobasidium; species Aureobasidium sp. GC_Fusr_1. The sequence goes on along the minus strand of JALPCE010000464.1, from coordinate 1,676 downwards.
CTGCTCTTCTCCAGACGCTCGCAGCGACTTCGAGCGACCGTCCTTGACATTTCCATAACCGAAAAACATTCACCATGTCGTGGCGCAGTCAAGGCATCACCGGTAGCAACAACATCCCTCTGGGTAACCGTCGCAGGTTCGGAGGCGAAGATGGCTCACCTCCTGCCGAGGAGAGCTACAGCAGCGGCCCCGTCGAAGGCGACAGCTTGAAGCGCGGCCGCAGCCCTGTCAGAGGTATGAAAGTCGCATTCAATCTTTCTGCAACCTGCTCACCATAATCTGCAGAGCTGAACCCCGATGGCACCAAGAAGAGAAAGAAGCGCAACCGATGGGGTGACGCGACTGACAACAAGGCCGCTGGTCTGATGAACTTGCCCACCGCCGTCCTCGGAAACATGACTAGCGAACAACTCGACGCCTACACACTGCACTTGCGTATTGAGGAGATCAGCCAGAAGCTGAGGATTAACGATGTCGTCCCAGCCGATGGTGACAGGTGAGTTCATCCCTCTTCGTGTCCTTTTACACACGACCAACACACAGTGCAGATCACCCTCTCCGCCTCCGCAGTACGACAACTTCGGTCGTCGTGTCAACACTCGCGAGTACCGCTACAAGAAGCGCCTCGAAGAAGAGCGCCACAAGCTGGTCGAAAAGGCCATGAAGACCATCCCAGGCTACCACCCTCCTTCTGACTACAGACGTCCTACTAAGACACAGGAGAAGGTCTACGTGCCTGTCAACGACTATCCAGAAATTAACTTCAGTATGATTGCTAACCTCTTCCCCCTTATTCTCCCCATGATGATGGCACGCTACAGTGTGACTGCTCTTCTGCCCCTAACCATTCACTGCTCTCATGTCCCATAACAGATACTAACATTTAGGGGTTTTTCCTACTAACAGTTGGTCTACTCATTGGTCCTCGTGGCAACACCCTGAAAAAGATGGAAACAGAATCTGGTGCCAAGATTGCCATCAGAGGCAAGGGTTCCGTCAAGGAAGGAAAGGGCCGATCCGACGCCGCCCACACCAGCAACCAGGAAGAAGACTTGCATTGTCTTATCATGGCCGACACCGAAGACAAGGTCAACAAGGCCAAGCAGTTGATTCACAACGTCATCGAGACGGTAATCATCATCCACCTAATCCGGCTGCGCTACATTCTGGAACACGGGCTAACACCATCGCAGGCCGCATCCATTCCCGAAGGTCAGAACGAGCTCAAGCGTAACCAACTGCGTGAGCTCGCAGCTCTCAACGGTACTCTTCGCGACGACGAAAACCAAGCATGCCAGAACTGTGGTCAAATTGGACACCGCAAGTACGATTGCCCCGAACAACGCAACTTTACCGCAAACATCATCTGCCGCGTCTGTGGTAACGCTGGTCACATGGCCAGAGATTGTCCCGACAGACAACGTGGACAAGATTGGCGCAACAGCGACCGCCCAGCTCCTGGAGCCCCTGGCCACCCTGCTGGTCAACTCGAACCCGCAGACACCGAATTCAATAACCTTATGCAAGAGCTGGGTGCTGGCGGCGCCATTACCGGAAGCGCAGCCCCTGCTCGCATCGAAGCTGGTGGATATGGCGATGACCGCGGAGCTGCCAAGCCCTGGCAACGCGGACCCACAGGAGGTCCTGCACCCTGGCAGCAAGGTGGTGGTGGCGGC
>JALPCE010000463.1:0-12389 GCA_026538705.1 Aureobasidium sp. GC_Fusr_1 | reverse complement strand
TTGCTGCTTTTTTGTATTCATTGCGTAAAATTGATTTCTTATCTTATTAACTCGAGTGGGTCACTCTGCTCAAGAATGGTTGATGTTTGATGTTTGATGTTTGATGTTTGATGGTTGATGTTTGATGTTTGATTGATGATGAAGAAGAAAGTGTTTTGGTTAACCACTGGCGTCCCTGACCTTTTGTCCTTGCACTTTTTTGATCTTCGATAATTGAGTGTTGCTTTCTACTGTCTAGTCTGGGTTAGTATGCTTTTCTGTGGCCATTATTGCTCTTTGTCTCTCATATTTTTGATGTGCTTTTTGATCATGGGGCTTGGACTTGTTGCGATGGAAAAAAAAATTAAAAACCAATGACGAGAAGGAAAAAAAGTAGTGGTCACAAAAGAGTTCCCTTGTTCATCCACACATCATCTGATAAACATGCAGATCGAAGATTATCAAGTGTAGAAAACTTGTTTTCGTTTCTTTCATCGAAAAAGGGGGGGGGGGAAGAAAGGGGTTCAGGATATTTGCTTTCGCTGTTCTGTCAAAATGCTTTCTAATGGGGTACAACTTCCTGCATCTCCCGTTTCATATCCGTAAGAACGCCAATGCAGTATCAGAGCAGGCAATTCTTACTCTAGCAGGCTGGCCTGGTTGGTGTAGAGCACATCGACAACATTGCTCAACTTGTCAATAGTGTTCAAAGCGGCATCGTATTGGGCATCGCGCTCAGGCTCGTCAAAGATCTCAAGGCAGCCCTGTCCTTGGTCAAGGACACCAATGATGACGCGGTCCAGAATCATCTGACTCAACTTGTGCTCGACCTGGTGCACATCCAGACCGACCATCTTGGCAATGTGTGCAATCTCGACGCGGCTGAATGGCTCAATGACCTTGATGAGGTTTTGCTCGAGCATGTTGTCGTACAGACGACGCAGGTGGGTGGCGATGAAGCGATCGGAAGCGAGTTGGTGGCGGTAGTCGGCAAGTGCGGTCTCGTACTCCTCGAGCGAACGGTCGTTGTGGGCTTTGGCGACTTGCTTCATGGCGTCCAGACCCTTGCCGCCGTACTTGAGGGCGTGCTTTGATTGCATGAGGTTGTTGACGTCGTCGCTGGCGTTGAGCATGATCTTGCAGAGAAGCATGTACATGAGGCCGGCGGTTGCCTTCTCGGTCTCGTCCTGAGCGTGGAAGCCGTCAAGAGCTTCAATGAAGTATGAGTAGGCGGTGTTGAAGTCGCCGTCTTCGGCGTGCAGCATGCCACTCTGCATGTCAAGGTTGGCTTGCAACAGTGGCGGGCAGTAGACCGAGGCGGCGGATGTGCGGGCGGAGGTGAGGGCAGCACGACCCTTGGGGACGTTGCCGAGAGCATGGTAGACTCTTGATTCGAGGAGTTGGACTTCGACCAGGACTAGCTTGTCGTCGAGACGCTTCAGCTCCTTGAGCAGGCGGTTGATGAGGGTAAGAGACTCGTAGTAACTCTGCTTTTGCATGTACAGCGAGACCAGCCGTGTCTCGAGGTTCTGGCGCAGGAAACCACGGCGTTCTTGGACGGCCCAGTCGATACATGATTTTGTGACGGAGATCTGTGTTTCAAGCGAGTCGGGGATGGGTGTGAAGAGGTCGAGCAGTTGGCGCACTGGCACACGAGCGGGTTAGATGGTGGATAAAAACGAGATGCGAATACAATACACACCCAGCTTTGCAGTCTTTGCCTTTGCCAGTGACGACAGGACAGCCTTGATGTTCTGGACAAGCTCGGCCAGGTCGTTGGTGCGGCGCTGGTCGCGGTACAGCTCACCAAGACCCATCAAAGCATTCTCGTAGTCGCGTGCAGCGGCATCGGACTTGCCAGGGCCTTGTTCCAGTATGCTCTTGAACGTCTGCTCGGCCTGTTGCGGGTGGTCCTTTGCCTGCTTCTTTGCTTCGGCGATGCGGGCGGCGTTGTCTTGTTGCGCCATGACGATGTGAGGCGAGAGGACGCTGACTGAGATGCTGGGAAAAGGACAGAGGCGATCGCTGGAGATGGAGCGATATTTGAGAAGGAGAAAGGGAGACGGTGGGGAGTAAATGCGGCGATGGGAGGGCTGGATGTTTGGGTGATTGAGCTGGTGCTTCAGGCGTGGACAGCTCGAATCGATGCCATCACTGCTGGGAGAAGTGCCAAGCCTGCGGAGTTGACTTGTCCATTCCCCGACAAACATTCAAGTCTTGTTAATCGCTCTTTGTCTGATACATCTGTTCTACTTCTATACAGTCATCTACATCTCTATAGATATTGTCTCGAGATCCTTGACCTTATCTCTCAACATCCCTCTGCTTCTGGTAACTCCTGTTCGTCCATTGAACATCATCATGCACAATCTCTCAAAAGTATGCCCTTTCGAAGCAGCTCAATATCAGAGCCTGAATTTACAGTACTCTCAATGTATGCACCCGGCTTTGGTCGCTACTCTGCTGTAGAACTCAGCACCAGAAGGTGACGAACTGCCAGCTTGCCGGAGTGTGAAAGGTGTTGCTTCCTCAGAATCAGCCTTCTCGTGTCTTGTCCTCAAGTCGTGAGTCGAGTACCCTTGAGGATTGTAAAGGTAATTTCAGGGTCTCACTATGACCTTTCTTGTAAGTTCAAGACCGTGCCATGCTGCCAGAAGTTTCTTGGTGCCAGATAGTGTCTGGCGAAGTAGTGTCATGCATCTTGTGCGTATGCTTTTGTCGTAGTATTATGCTCTGTCTTCTCCCATGCTCAAGCAGCAGGAAGCGCTGTCGACGGCGCTGTCGCAGGAGCAGCCGCAGCAGAAGTCGCAGCCCTCTCATCCTCCTCTTCTTGAGCCTTCATATTCAGCCAACTCAGATAAGTCTGCCACCCTATAGCAATCACTCCCGCAAACACACTCCTATACTGCGGCGCCACAAACGTAAAGCTGAACGCCGTGACAGCCGGCCACAATTTCCAGCTATTTCTCCAACTGACCGGCACAGTATCAATGACTCTCTGTTTTGTCTGCTCGAGCGTCTGTCCAGACAGCAGACTCTGCATGCCGAAAAAGTAGGTGTTGAAGCATGGTGTGAAAAAGGTCTGGTTGATGACAATCTTGGTCGCAATCGAGGCTACGTGCGACTTGTAGTTGAAGTGGTTGCCCAAAAACATGAACCACTTGTAGTTTGGTATCGATGATATGCCACCGATCACCAACGCTCGCAGGCCTCTAGACGGGTCGTAGGGCTCATCGCTGGCCACTTTCTGAGCCGACAGATCACCCAAAAAGTAGATGATCAGTGTCGTAGACAGTTGTGTCATGTATGGCGAACGATGCTGCATGCGACCGTATGCCCTGAACGGCTCTTTCAATGGCTCAATCCATGCCATTCCAGGTCCTGGGATTGTTGTTGACCGTGAGGGTACATCTTTGGCTTGGTTTTGAGGCTTTGTCGAGTTGAGTCGTCGCTGACCGTTCAATCGAAGTCGCAATAGCAGTCTGTTGCCTCTTCCGGAAAGGGTGTGGGAGTTCATGTTGGGTGGTTCTGTCTAGGAGACATTGCGCCGTCTTGAGAAGAGGGAGCAACATTGTTGAGCGAGCTCTCGGTAGTCGGCTCGGGTCCGCGACATCTCGGAGCCGCTATGGCGTGCGCCCGAGAGCCTGTTGGTGATGAGAGATGGCCTCAACCTGCTGCCGTAATGATGGTATTCATAGTCGAGCAAATAGACGCCAGATGCATCGCTCAAGGTTTCAGGAAGGGTGCAGATGATGATCAAGAAACACAAGGTAGAAGCACTTACATCAGACCATCAGCGGTTGTGTGACATACCGAGCTTCAAGCCGAACGCGGGCGCGCCAGTAGGAAAACAACTTGGACTAAGCAACGAACTTGGAAACGAGAAGAAGCATTTGAATAGCCAGTAACTCGATGAGTTTACAAGTAAGAGGATTATCAAAAACATGTCACAAGAGATGAGGAGAGGGAAAGATTTGTTGAAGTTGAAAGCAAAAGTGCCGGCCGGTCACTTCTGCTGGTTGCATTTCATTATGTTACAATCAATGCTTGAATCTGTGCACGCTTTCGTGCACTCCCATGATAGTAAACCCCGAATCCCATGTCATTCCCTTGCTTGATAAAATTGAAAACTCAGTAGAAGAAAGTCAGAAACCAACGCCAGCCATCCCATCGATGTCCCCCAGACCATCCATCCTCAAGCTTCTCGTTGGTGGTATATGATGCTGATGGGTGGGAGAGCATCAAAGGTCGTCATGATGGAAGCGCTTAAGAGCGCTCACCACGGAGGCGGCGGGCGAGCTGGATGTCCTTGCTCTGGATGGTGACACGCTTGGCGTGGATGGCGCAGAGGTTGGTGTCCTCGAAGAGAGAGACGAGGTAAGCCTCAACGGACTCCTGGAGAGCGCCGATGGCGGAGGACTGGAAGCGGAGGTCCGACTTGAAGTCCTGGGCGATCTCACGAACCAGACGCTGGAAGGGGAGCTTGCGGATGAGGAGCTCGGTCGACTTCTGGTAGCGACGGATCTCACGGAGAGCGACGGTACCAGGCTTGTAGCGGTGAGGCTTCTTGACACCACCGGTTGAGGGGGCGGACTTGCGAGCAGCCTTGGAGGCGAGCTGCTTGCGGGGGGCCTTGCCACCAGTGGACTTACCTGTGAATGAATGTAAGCGACTGATGATGGTAGACGATGTAGTCAAGTGATAGTTGTTGATGGAAGATGCGGTGGCGTCAAGGCCAGAGACGCGTCAGAACGCGCCCGGGCAGTGAGAGCGACGCGCAGATGGCGGCGACGATGATGAGGAAGGATGATGTGCAAGTGATTACTTACGGGCAGTTTGCTTAGTGCGAGCCATTGTAGATGACTTGTTGTGTTGAGAAGATGTTGTTGTTGTGGATAGAAGAGATGGTTGTTGGATGATGAGAGAGAAGGAGTAGTGGTGGGTGGGGGAAGGTGGATTTATAGCGATGGGCGTCAACTGCGGGTTGGAAAATCAAAAGTGAAAGGCAGCCAAAATCACGCTCGTTTGGGGCCTGCTTTGCAACGCTGGATTCTGTCACTTCGAAGCGCGTTCTTTCCTCTGCTTGCTTTGCCTGGCGTCAGATCTGAGATTATGGTCCGTGCGCTGCTGCCCTCCTTGATCCGGCTTAGCTGGTCGCGGCTTCCTTTTCTCTGTGATCTTCGGCAACCAATCACAGCCGTTTTCCAGATCATCGCACCTTCCGTGATCTTGGACAGCCGTGATTCCACGCGATTTCCCTTTCACGCGTCGCAACCCATAAACACCTCTTCCCTCCGCACGAATTAAATCTCCATCCACTCACATCTTCTTCTCCACCCAGCGACTCTATCACATCAAGACTTCGTGTCTATACCACTCCTCTTCAACAACTTTACCTTCAAACAACTTCTATCACAATGTCTGGCCGTAAGTCATTACCCCGCTTGACAGCTACTCACCTTCCATCCATCTTCATCCAGCTAACGCATCTCCTCTATAGGTGGCAAGGGTGGCAAGGGTCTTGGAAAGGGTGGTGCTAAGCGTCACCGCAAGATTTTGCGCGACAACATCCAGGGTATCACAAAGCCCGCTATCCGCCGTCTCGCTCGTCGTGGTGGTGTCAAGCGTATCTCGGCCATGATCTACGAGGAGACCCGTGGTGTTCTCAAGACCTTCCTCGAGGGTGTTATCCGCGACGCCGTCACCTACACTGAGCACGCCAAGCGCAAGACTGTTACTTCGCTCGACGTTGTCTACGCTCTCAAGCGCCAGGGCCGTGAGTCATCCCGCTGCCTCTTCTCGTCTCCTCCAGTCACTGACATTGTCTCTCAGGTACCCTTTACGGTTTCGGTGGTTAGGCGTTTTTCTTTCTTCATCATGGGTTTCACGACTGCTCTACTGGCCGCATCATTCATCCAGCGGACCGGGATCGTTATCAATCATCATCAATGGGTTTTCGGGATGGGAAGTGTGTTAAATCACTCTGCTACTTTGGGGTCAATGCCGATGTACAATCATACAGGCAGGGGAGTTTATGGGAAATGCAATGCAATGATACCAGTTTAATCCTCAACATTTTTGCTACGCAACTTCTTTGTCCTTTCTTTGTGATCTTCTGTGATTGTTGTCTTCTTCAAACGCGTCGCGTCTCTTGTCGCGATAACGACTCTGTCGCTGCGGACAATGTTCCTCCGCACGTCCGAGGCTGCCGGTAAGCTTGCTTCTTCGCCGTGTGCTCTCACCGACATGTTCAAGCATCTTACACAGCATATATTCTTCTATAATTCATTCGTCTTGACTGTCAAATCATCTATCACTCAAACATGGAAGACGTTCGTGCACTCCTCTTCGATGTGTTTGGCACTTGCGTCGACTGGAGAACGACAGTGACCAATGCCCTAGTTCAGCAATGCCGAGTGGCTTTGATGAGAAGATCAGCAATCATAACCAACGATGTTCGGGCCAAAGCAAGTGCTATGAGCAACAAAGACTGGGGCAGTTTTGCTCAAGAATGGAGGAGCAGCTACTATACATTCACCCGGTCTCTTGCAGCAGATTCATCTCTCAACTGGAAGACAGTGGACGACCATCACCTCGAATCTCTGCATGAGTTACTAGTTAAATATGGCCTGGGTCGCGAAGATAGCGACCTCGGAGGTCTCTGGAATCAGGATGAAGTCAAGGAGATGAGTCTCATCTGGCACAAGCTCGACCCTTGGCCTGACACTGTTGCTGGTCTCGAGGCCTTGAACACCAAGTACGAGACTTGCACGCTCTCCAATGGAAACATTGCTCTCCTCAAAGATATGCAGCAGCATGGTGGTATGCCCTTCAAGCATATATACTCTTCTGAGCTGTTCAATTCATACAAGCCTAATCCGGCCATCTATCTGGGAGCTGCGGAGAGGCTGGGCTTGAAGCCGAGTCAGTGCGTCATGGTCGCTGCCCATCTGGGTGATCTTGAAGCAGCGAAGGGTTGTGGTTACCATACCATTTACGTCGAGCGATCGCAGGAGGAAGAGAAGAAGAATGAAGAAGAAGCTAGAGAAGAGGGCTTTGTGGATATCTGGGTTGGCATTGATGAGAAAGGGTTCGTCTCTACAGCGGAGAAGCTCGGGATTCGTGTATAACAGCCAAGTCCACACTGTCTGGGGTGCCACCCTGCCTTGTTCACAAAGTCGATGCATCTTACCCTCTATGCAGTCTGATCCATTGCCGTATCATGTTCTCTAGATGATGAAGCACGTACATATGTATCTGAGCGATCAATCTGTCCATCGACTCCTTTGCCGAGATGTATGTAGTTGTTGTGCTCAAATGAAACATGTCAATTGTTTTTCGTATCTATCTAGTAAGTATCCCAGATGAAGCATATCTGAAAACACAACTTCAGCGATATCACGGTCAACATCATGCAAGACCACATAGAACTTATACGCATATGATAAGAGCTACTACTGCATATCATGTAGAAGCCATCGCACCATAATTTGTTGGGTGGAAGCCGCGGTGCCAGAAACAAGATAAAAAGTTGTCGAAATTTATGCCGCTGGTCTCACCCTGTCAGCCGGATACACATCCGTGCTAGATCCGTAACCCTGTCCTGAGTCAAGGTCAGCACGTCGCCAAGCCACAGCCGTCCGTACCGTCTCGCACCGGCCATACCCTTTTACTTCCAGCCATCCGCCTCGCTCTCTGCCCTCGCTCATCATGAGAGAAACTGCACTTGGCAACGCGCCAATCCCAGGACAGTGGGCCGTCACTAAAGCCACCACGAAGGAGCAACTCAAAGTTCGCTGGACTGGAGATGATTACGCACAGAAAGACGCGGACGGGCTGCGTACAGTGCAAGAAACGCCGGATAAAGGTAAGCAAGACGAACTGTCGGTCCTCTCTGCGTCGACATTTTGGTTTTTATTGATTTTTCCGAGGCTGACTCGCAGACTAACTGGGCTGCAGTGCGACGAAGCCAAACCAATATGTGAGAAATGCAGGAGGACATCACGAGAATGCAGTTTCCAAAACCCTCAGCCAGACACAAGTACTCGTGCTGGAGAGAGTTTCACTCTAAAAGAAATGGAACTACTGCATCATTTCGTCACCCATACGGCAAAAACACTTTCCGACCAGACAGAGCATCAAAACATCTGGCAAACCACGGTTGTCAAAGTCGCGTTCAGACACAAGTTTCTGATGCATGGAATCCTTGCGGTCGCCGGTCTTCACGTGTCAGTCACGCGTCAAAGTGATGAAGAAGACCTCTCAATGTTGGCTGCGAATCACCAAGACCTGGGCCTGCAAGGCTTCAGATCCGCGTTGGAGAACTTTAACTCGGAGAATTGCGAGGCATTGTTTGCCTCTTCGATCCTGGTCGCGTGCTATATCATCGCCTCGTCCGGCACGCGTTTCAACCCAAATCTGAGCACAGGAAGCATCTTCAACGAGGTCTTAATTGGTGCCGTGGTAGACTGGATCCGGTTGTTCAGAGGCATCGATCACATTGCCCGTCGTGGTAAGATGTGGCTCGAGGATGGTCCTCTTGCGCCTTTCCTTATAGATGCACAGTTCTGTCAGATCACGCAGCCCATGGAGGAAAAGGCCCAAAAAGAAGACGAATATCTCGTCAATCTCGAACAACTATGGCATCCGGGTAGTCCCTCTACCATACAGGGAACCAGCAGCGAAGAGGCCGCCATATACGACGAGGCCCTACACTACCTGCGAGAAGCTTACGGTCGTATGAGCAGAGCCACAGCACCACAAAACACTTGCACATGGTGTTACAAGAAATCTACAGATACAGAAAATGCTCATCAATGCATCTCACCAATCGTCGCCGGTCTATTCTGGTTCGTGCAAATCCCGATAGAGTTTTTCGAGATGCTAGAACAACACAAAACTGTCGCTCTTGTCCTGCTAGTACATCAAGCAGTTCTGATAAAGCGGATGGGCAATCTCTGGTGGAATCGAACACCAGCAATCAAAGTCGCGAGCTCAGTATACTCGACGATACCTTCGGAGTACCATGCCTGGCTCGAATGGCCAAACCAGGAGATCGAATATGCTCCCCAGAGCTGAATCCTGATCCGAGGTCTAGAACACCCCCACTCAGCACAGGAAACATAACGAACCACAGTCACGTCTGACACTTTGCGCCTCTTATTTACTACGCGCAGTCTCCGAAGACACTGTAACACGAGAAACTCGCCGCCTTCGTCGTTTCGGTCGAACCAACTTACACACAGACCAACACTTTGTTCCAGTACGAGGATTGAATCACCAGTTCACTTGCCTCGCTGTGATGGCTGCATGTCACTCGGCCTTTTCTATCTCTACCAGATGGTCTACACCAAGAACTCGGTCTGCGTCACTGTTGACCACTTCAATGCGAGTCATGATGCCGAACCCCGCATTGTCCTCGAACGTGGGGGTGTGGGGTAGCTTTTGGTCAAGAAGAGGTCAATCCAAGTCCATCCCGCTGACCCGAATAACCTTGAACGTAGGCGCAGCTATCTGATCTAATACTTGTACCTTGCTCTAGGTCGATCAAATTCTGTGTCCTCATATTCAACCTCTGCAACGATTGCCGAAACCGCCATGCCGAACACACACCCCCAAGATGCAGCGTACGCGGCTGCACTCGAATCGCCAGAAACCTTCTGGTCTCACGAAGTCGAAAAACTGAGCTGGGCCGTACCTCCGAAGACCATCATCGAGCGCACCACGAAAACCTTACAATCTGGCACCAAACACCAACACTGGAAATGGTTTCCAGACGGCGAGATTTCAACCTCCTACAACTGCGTCGACCGACACGTCGATGCTGGAAACGGACAGCGTACGGCAATCATATGGGACTCGCCTGTGACAGGTACCCAAGAGAAGATCAGCTATGCCCAGCTCGCAAAAGAGGTCGCGACACTTGCTGGTGTGTTGCGTGAAGAGGGAGTAAAGAAGGGAGATGTGGTCCTGATATACATGCCTCAAATACCTGCCGCCCTCGTCGGTATTCTTGCCACTGCACGACTTGGTGCTATCCATGCTGTTGTCTTTGGCGGATTCTCTGCACCGAGTCTGGCACAGCGCATTGATGCGTCCAAGCCTCGAGTGGTCCTAACTGCCAGTTGTGGCATTGAAGGCGCAAAGGGGCCACTACCGTACCAACCTCTGGTACGCGGTGCTGTCGAACAGTCAAAGCACAAGCCCAGCAAGACCATTGTTTGGCAGCGTGAACAGCATCGATGGGATCCTGTCATCAAAGAGAACGGCGAGCGCAACTGGCAACGACTAGTCAAGAGCGCAAAGAACCGTGGGTTGATGGCAGAGAATGTCCCAGTCAAGAGCAACGATGGTTTATACATCATATACACCAGTGGCACTACAGGAGCACCAAAAGGAGTACTTCGCGAAGCCGGTGGTCATGCTGTCGGCTTGAACTACAGTATGCGCTACCTCTTCGGCATTCAGGCTGGCGATGTCATGTTCTGCGCATCCGACATCGGCTGGGTGGTTGGTCACTCCTTCATCTGCTATGCTCCACTATTAGCAGGTGCGACCACGGTCCTGTTTGAGGGCAAGCCTATCGGTACACCAGACGCTGGCACTTTCTGGAGATGCATTGAACAGCACAAGGTAAATGTCATGTTCACAGCACCAACAGCTCTGCGAGCCATCCGCCGTGAAGACGGACAGCACAAGTTCTTCATTGAGAGAGGCGAGAGAAACGGACTCAAGTCACTACGAGCGCTATTCTTGGCTGGCGAACGCAGTGAACCAGCTGTTGTCAATGACTACACCAAATTGCTTCAAAAGTATGGCGCTCCTGGAGCTGCAGTCGTGGATAATTGGTGGTCTTCCGAATCAGGGTCACCGATGACTGGACTGGCACAGCTGCCATGTTCGTGGCATAACGGTGGCAGTGATAAGGAGATCAGACCCCTGCAAACCAGACCAGGCAGTGCGGGAAAGCCGATGCCTGGGTTCGACATCAGGGTTGTAGACGATGATGGCAATGAGGTACCACAAGGAAAGACTGGCAACATCGTTCTTGGCATGCCTCTTGCACCAACCGGATTCACGACACTTTGGAAGGACGAGAAGCGCTTTTATAATGGATACATGCTGCGCTTTGAGGGCAAGTGGCTCGATACAGGTGACGCCGGTATCATTGACAAAGATGGCTATGTTCATATCCACGGTCGCAGCGACGACATGATCAATGTTGCTGCACACAGGTTGAGCACTGGTACGTTATAAGACAAAGACGGTCACAAAAGCAACAAGCTGACTTTATATTCTAGCCACACTCGAGCAAGCCATATCATCACACCCTTCAATCACAGACAATTGCGTCATTCCAGCGCCAGATCCTCTCAAAGGACATGTACCATTCGCATTCGTCGCCCTTTCACCCTCAGCGGGAGATATCCCTGAAGGCGAATTGCTCTCTGCTATCAACTCGCGCGTCAGAGCAGCTGTTGGTCCCATCGCTACGCTCGGAGGTGTGATTATAGCACAGGGAGTCATTCCTCGCACAAGAAGCGGAAAGACTCTCCGCAGAGTGTTGAAGCAAATGGTAGAAGATGCCAGCGAAGGCAACTTTGACAAGAAGCCAGAAGTTCCGGCGACGATTGAAGATGTCGAAGTGGTCGAGAGAGCGAGAAAGGCCATCAAGGTTTACTTTACCAGGAAGAGCAAGCTGTAGTATAGTTTTGTTCACGTCATTGTACGGATATCTTTTCTGTATAGGGTCATATGAATTGATTGCATTATTTCTTTCTTTTGTCTGCGTCCTTTGAGCTCGGCGCCGCGCGTTTGTCCAAGACACGAGGGCAGGCTCGCTCGGCTGGCGGCAACGGAAGACCGCGGCATCGTTCATGACAATGACGCCGCTTCGTCCCCAAAAGTGGCAAAAGCACAGCGGGCAGTATTCACAAATCAATTTGCTCGAGCTCAAGAAGGAAAAACACGTAAGAAAGAGGATGGCTGTGTGGTAAATGGTTCGATGGAAGAGAGAAGCATAATCTCATGGCCCAGAACGACGCAAGGCTAGCAAGGGCTTGGTAGACTGCGCCCAGAGTCTTGGAGCTTGATATCAAAGCCGACGACGGTAGAAGACCAACGACATTGTCTCTTGATCTGCTCTCTTGCTTTCCCTTCTTCTCCGCTTTTCTATCTATTGCGCATTTCTTTTTGACTGGTTGAGAATAAACTGTCGATTGTCACCTGCGTTCTTCCGACTACTGCTCTACGCATCTTAATCCTACCTGTCGCAAAGCGCTTAACTCCCCTTCTATCCGAGGAGAGCATCCGCCGCCTTTGACCATCCAAACACTCCGAATCAGACGCCTAAAGCCATGGGTCAATACGTACGTCTTACGCGAACCATTACTCGCCTTACCCCTTAGCAA
>JALPCE010000462.1:0-12409 GCA_026538705.1 Aureobasidium sp. GC_Fusr_1 | reverse complement strand
AGATCTTAATATTTTAATTATTTAGAGCTATGCGCAATGTATAGCTATAAATACAATTTAATTTCTATATGCATCTTCAGCATTAGGTATTAAATGTGATGCACACACTGGAAGACTAAATAAAGTTTTTGTTCTTATTAACAGAGAAGGATTATTCTATGGACAAAATAGTTAAATATGTGGAATCTTACATTGTTCACTACCAATAGAATATAATCTGTTTAATTAGAAAATATAAAGTTATTTAAAAAGTTTTATTATTCTTCCGTGAAAAATAAAGTCATCTACACTACCGTATTTTTTTGGTAAATATCTAGATCTATTCATTGCGAAACGCAGATCTTAATGTTTTAATTATTTTTAGGCACAATGTATACCTATAAATAAATTTAATTTTCCTTTTGCAGTAAAACTATAGATGTTAAACTATTTTTATATTATATTATGAATTCATTATTATCAAACTTTTTTTCAATTTGCGATGCACCTAGAGCATGAGGTGTTTATTTCCAAGATAGTGCTAGTCCTCAAATGGAAGCACTTGTAGAATTACATGACAACATTATGTTTTACTTAGTTATTATTCTTTTTGGTGTTAGTTGAATATTAGTTTCTATTATTAGAAATTACGTTTCTAGCAAATCTCCTATTAGTAACAAATATCTTAACCACGGAACATTAATAGAATTAATTTGAACTATAACTCCTGCACTTATTTTAATTTTAATTGCTTTCCCTTCTTTTAAACTATTATACTTAATGGATGAAGTAACTGACCCATCATTAACAGTATTTGTAGAAGGTCACCAATGATACTGAAGTTACCAATACCCGGATTTCTTAAATGAAGATGAAGAAGAATTAGAATTTGATTCTTACTTAGTTCCAGAGTCTGATTTAGAAGAAGGTGCTTTAAGAATGCTAGAAGTTGATAATAGAGTAATATTACCAGAATTAACTCATGTTAGATTTATTATATCTTCTGGAGATGTTATACATTCATATGCATGTCCAGCATTAGGTATTAAATGTGATGCATACCCTGGAAGATTAAATCAAGTTTCTGTTCTTATTAACAGAGAAGGATTATTCTATGGACAATGTAGTGAAATATGTGGAATCTTACATAGTTCTATGCCAATAGTGATAGAATCAGTTTCATTAGAGAAATTCTTATCATGATTACAAGAACAATAATAAAATAAAAATGTAAATATGTACAACTATTTATTTTTTATAAGTCGTCGCCATCTAAAACATTATTAATTTTAATGTAAATAGTCTTAGACGGTGTAATATTTTTGTTTACTAGTAATCTATGAGAAGAAAACTTGATTTGATTAAAAATCCAGGATATATTGTACGGTTTACTTTTATGTGTAAGTACTTTAGGTGTAACCTATTTAACTTTTAAAAGAAAAAAGCTTAAAGAAAAAAATGAAAAATCTTATTATTATTATTTTTAATTTATTCAATTGTTATACCATTACTAGGTTTATTTAGTATCATATCAATTAATGTAATTAAAATTCTTAATTTCTTTATATAAAGCTTTATAGGTTAATCTAGTTAAAGTAAGAATGTAACTAACAACAATAACAATAATAATCATAACAATGGTACGGAGAGGAGAGAACCCAGACTAAGCGAAAAATAAAACTACGAATTAGTTAAATAAACTTATGGAGGAAAGGGTAAGGAAAAGTAATATTAAGGCTGATTTATAAGTAAACGAATATAAAAAGTTAGCCGGAGCTATGCTAAACCAAGTAAACCTACGAAAAAAAAAGATTTAATAACTAAGGGGAATAAAAAATAAATGTGTTTTTTAAGCTATTATTTAACGGCGTAGCCGCTAAGTTTAAAGATGCAATACTTATCTTAATACATTTAATATATAAAAATGTAAGGTTGGAATAGGTATTAAGGTATTTATATTATATAATTAAATTACATTAGTAACGTATTAGTTTTATTCATTTAAAGGTTTTTTTTAAGGCGTAGCCCCTCCTGCGGAGCATTAATAAAGTCTTCGACTAAGTCGATGACTTTATTACAACGGAGCGCCCCTTTCTATGATTTTTTCTCTATAGCGTAAAAAAAAAAAAAGATAAAACGCCCGAGAAGCTCAATTGGCCGAGCGGAGCTCTGAAGATGCTTAGGTTATAAGTTCGAATCTTATCTTGGGCAAATTAATAATTTTTACCGCTACTTCGTTGCAAAAATATATTTTTAAGGCGACGCCCTATAATAAAAATAAATAAAACACACAGCGCTCGCGAAGCGCGAAGCGAGAGACAAAAAAAATCTAGATTTTTTTCTGGTCGAAGGAAGCTAAAAAATAATTAAAAGCAGATATGTAATAGTGGAATAAAAGGTAATGCTGGAATTGGTAGACAGGAATAGCTTAGGACTATTTGATTTTTAAATTTTATCCGTTCAAGTCGGATTTACCTTAATATGTAAAAATTTTCTGTCTTTTTCTGGTATAACTAGCAAATAAAAAAGTTTTTTGAGTTCCTCCATTATTATTTTGAGTTAAAAACATTTAACTCAAAATAATTAGAAGCGGTTTTATTAAATAATTATGCGCATTATCACATAAATGTAGCGCATTAAAAAAAATATTTTTTTTTTAAAGCGTGAGTTCCTCCATTATTATTTTGAGTTAAAAACATTTAACTCAAAATAATTAGAAGCGTTTAAAAAAGCTATATGTTGTGGACTAATCGGTAAGTCATAAATTTTTGGTATTTACTATTGAGTGTTCGAATCACTCCAACATAATATTAGATTTAGAATTTTTATTTGCTTAAAAGGGTAAAGATTAATTGTTATATATTTTTTCTTACCCAGGAGGAACTCACCAGCGATAAAAAAACTTGGAGATCTTTTTTTTACGCGGTACGTGAGTTCCTCCATTATTATTTTGAGTTAAATGTTTTTAACTCAAAATAATTAGGAAGATTAATAAATGATGGATTAATCAAGACTATATTCAATCTCGGCATGGCGTTGCCTTAAAAAATAAGAAAGCAATAATACAAAATGCTTTTCTTATTTAAGTAATTTGCTCATGCGTAACCCTTAAATATAAGCTTCTTTGAATTTTTATACAGCGTAATAACGCATAATATAAATATGGATTATTTATATAACAATATATAGGTGGATATAGTTCAATAGGTAGAACACCTGTATGTGGCACAGCAAGTTCCCTGTTCAACTCGGGGTATCCACCCCATAAATTATAAATTAATAATTATTACATATTTTACATCGTTTTTTTCTTTACTTGCATTAAGTAAAGCTTTCTTTTCGCGACTTTTTTATTAAAAAAAAAATCTCCCCGCGAAAGCGGATAAAAACAGAATTTTATTAAGCTAGAGTTCCTCCTGCAGGAGGAACTCTGCATTAATAAAGTCTTCGACTTTGTCGATGACTTTATTTCAGCGGAGCGACCCATCATAAAGTTAATAATTTAAATAAAACGCCCGAGTAGTTCAACTGGTTAGAACGTTAATTTCATGCATTAAGAATGAGAATTCGAATTTCTCCTCTGGCTTATGTATACTATAATATTAAACACTATTAAATTTAAATGACGATACGCTCCGAGACCAAACAATGAGATGCGTTTATAATTATTTTGAGTTAAAAACATTTAACTCAAAATAATAATGGAGGAACCAAGGGACTAGGCCAGGAAAAAAAAAAAAAAGAAAAATCTTCTGCCCTCTCTATTTTTTATGGGGTGAAGGCAATCACCTAAAATTTTGTAGCGCGAAGCGATCGATGGTACAAAATTAATGCAAAAAAATAAGATATAAAGAGGAATATCTTATTTTAGCAAATAGACGGTTTTGGCTAAAAATAAAAGATCTTTTCCCCCACGATTAAAGTCTTTTTTTAATTAAGAGTGAGTTCTCTCCTACAAAGCGCATGGTGGATGGATAATTAACCGGAAGTAGTCTTAAAATAAAACTCTTATTAGCTTAATGGTAGAGCAGGATACTTCTAATATCTGGGTCCAAGTTCGAGTCTTGGATAGGAATATAGGCGCGTTAACTTAATGGTTAAAGTGTTGTGCTACGGACACAAAGATACAAGTTCGACTCTTGTACGCGTTTACCCCGTACGCGATTATAATAATTAGGTTGCCTATTTATTTTTGTGTTTTGATAACAAATACGCTCTCAAATTTGTATTTGTTGCATTAACTTAAAGAATACGAAATTTTTTCGTTAAACTTATCTCCGGTGAGAATTTATTATCTAGTACTAAATATGTTTAATCTACATCTTTTAAATGAAACTTTTACTAATGGATTTAAGTATAATTTTCTAATCTATATTTCTTTTGTTGCAATACTTTGTGGAATTTTTGTTATTATTAGTAAAAATCCTATCGTTTCTGTATTATTTTTAATTGGTCTGTTTTTAAGTATCTCAGCTTACTTAATGATGTTAGGTATAAATTTTATAGGTTTATCTTATTTACTTGTGTATGTAGGAGCTATATCTATATTATTCCTGTTTATATTAATGTTAATAAACGTTAGAATTTCTGAACTTGTAACTGATACTAGTAATAGTATACCACTAGCAATTATAATAGGAATTTTTTTCAATTCTACAGTTTATGATATATTACCTTTAAAAGGAGATTCTTTCAATAATAATATCCAATCTATAAACTTTTCTAATTTTTTTGATGTTAATAATTTTAGAAATTATTTAAAAGAAATTTTTACACAAAATTTTTCTAAAGATAGTGAGGAAATCTTATTTGTAAGTTCTCAAATGTGAGAGGGAAATTTAGCAGAGACATCTCACATTACTACTATAGGTAATATTCTTTACACTAGTTATCCAATGTGACTTATTATCACATCTATAATTCTTTTACTGGCGATGGTAGGAGCTATAGTTATTACTATAAAAAAATAAAAAACGCTTCGAAGCAGGATTATCACGCTAGTCTCTCTCGAGGGGAGCCTTGCACCCCTTATTTTTTTTTTAATAATGGAGGAGCTAGTCCCCCTCCCTGCTGGGGTCGGGGTCCAGGGAATACAAAAAACCAGGGTTTTTTTATTTCCTAGGTACCCTGGTCGTTGACCTGGGTTCCCAGGAGAAACGACTAGAAAAAAGAATATATTCTTTTAAATAATAAAGCTCGTTCCGCGCTAAAATAATTTATCTTAGTTTTCTTTTCAACCCAGTATTCGCTTTCCTCAACCGGCGTTTTTTTTTTTGTTATTATTGATAATAAAAACGTTCAAAAAACTTATTTGCCGACAAATGAAAAATTATAAAAACTTTGTCGTCCAGCGGTAATTATTTTTTTTTAGGCTGGCGTAGCCTGGTGTAGCCCTAAAAAAAATAATAATGGCGTCAACCTCAGGTTGACGCAGGGGACCCGCAAGTTTGGGTCCACCCGTTAGGGTGGCCCCCCAAACTAATTTTAATTTTATGATTACCCGGTATGATTATTTTAGGGATATGAGTAAATGGTTTTACGTTTTGATTGCAGATCGAAAATCTGGGGTTCAATTCCTCCGTATCCCTTATACACATAAAGATAATTCCCCCATTTATGGGTGATCTTTGTATTTTATTAAGATAAATACACTAGATATATTTGTTTTTTTAGCCTTTCCACACTACGGCCTAAGGTCGTAGTGTGGGAGGCAACTAAGTATACCGGAGCTCTAACCGTGCTAGAGCGGAGCAAGAGCGCAGCTTTTTATTTTAAGGTCTAGCTCTTACGATGCTTACCTTTTTTTAGCACGAAGCGATCGCTCGCATTTAAAAAAATGAATTTTTTTTTTAATCAGGCTGGCGTAGCCTGGGCTAGCCCTAAAAAAAAGAAAAAATAACAATATAAAATAGTCAAAGGTTTTCTTCTTCGGGTAATTTTTTTTTCTAGGTTCCCTGGTTCCAGGTTTCCTGGTGCCAGGTACCCTGGAACTAGCGCGAAGAATTAATAAAGTCTTCGACTTTGTCGATGACTTTATTACAGCGAAGGGTTAAAATTAATGCCGAGGTTTCCTTTATTAATTAGATTTAAATATATTATTATTATGATACAAGCAGCAAAAATTATAGGTTCAGGTTTAGCAACCGCAGGTTTAATAGGTGCAGGTGTAGGTGTTGGTGTTGTATTTGGTGCATTAATATTAGGTGTAGCAAGAAACCCTTCATTAAGAGGTCAACTATTTTCATACGCTATTTTAGGTTTCGCCCTTGCAGAGGCCGTAGGTTTATTTTCACTTATGATGGCATTTTTATTATTATACGTTGCTTAACACCATTAAAAAAAATTAATTAATATAAAAATGATTATTATGCCTTATAAATATCATTCGCGATAAAGGGTTCAAAAATAGCATTTTTTCAGTAATTACGCTTCTTTACTGTACGAGCATGGGATTACTAATTATAAAGGTTTTATACCCTTAAACTATAGAATACCCTACGGTGAATTTGCAGATATAAATAATAGAAATAACTTAGTGGACTATCTTATTTAGTAAGATATGACATACTTACGGACAATGAGAGCTTAACGCGCTTGGGTGTATAGTCCACCCCAAATTTGCCTTATCCTCATATATGAAATTTATTAAATAGGGATCATCAAGATCATATTCATAACTTATTTAGTCACATGGCAAATAATAAAGCCGTTTAGATATAGTTGACTAATTACAATAATTATACAAAAAAAATCATTAAAAAAGACTTTAATGGTTTTTCATTTTCGCTTTGCGTTTAATAAAAAATACAATAAAAATTGGTTGTATAAAAAAGAATAATTTAAAAGAAATAAGCTTAAATAAACTATCACATTAGTAATGTAATAGCTTTTTTCTTTTATGAAAAAATGTAAAAATTACTAAATAAAAAAATAAAAACTAAAAATTTTATATTCTAATTTTTTATGGGTTTGCCACCCTGTAATGTAAATTTTCAAATTTATTTTTTCGCGCAAGCGTTAAAAAACTAGGCAAATTTATCCACTAAGGATAAAACAGATTATTAGAATAACTTCAGATATACAAATAAACATATTAAAATGAGATTATTAAAAAGTCACCCTCTTATTAGTTTAGCTAATGGATATTTAGTTGATTCACCACAACCATCAAATTTAAGTTACCTTTGAAACTTTGGTTCATTATTAGGTTTTTGTTTAGTAATACAAATTGTTACAGGTGTTACTTTAGCAATGCATTACAATCCTAGTGTATTAGAAGCATTTAATTCAGTTGAGCACATTATGCGTGATGTAAATAATGGATGATTAATTCGTTACTTACATTCTAACACAGCTTCAGCTTTCTTCTTCATAGTTTACTTACACATTGGAAGAGGTTTATACTATGGATCATACAGAGCACCAAGAACATTAGTTTGAACAATTGGAACTGTAATATTTATATTAATGATGGCTACAGCCTTCTTAGGTTATGTTTTACCTTACGGACAAATGTCATTATGAGGTGCTACAGTTATTACTAACCTTATGAGTGCTATACCTTGAGTAGGTCAAGATATAGTTGAATTTATATGAGGAGGTTTCTCTGTTAACAATGCAACTTTAAACAGATTCTTTGCATTACATTTCGTATTACCTTTCGTATTAGCTGCATTAGCATTAATGCACTTAATAGCACTACACGATAGTGCTGGTTCAGGTAACCCATTAGGTGTATCAGGTAACTACGATAGATTACCTTTTGCTCCATATTTCATATTTAAAGATTTAATTACTATTTTCTTATTTATTATAGTATTATCAATCTTTGTTTTCTTTATGCCTAATGTGTTAGGTGATAGTGATAACTACATTATGGCTAACCCAATGCAAACTCCACCTGCTATAGTTCCGGAATGATACCTTTTACCATTCTATGCTATATTAAGATCTATACCTAACAAATTATTAGGTGTTATAGCTATGTTCTCAGCTATCTTAATATTATTAGCTATGCCTTTCACAGATTTAAGTAGAAGCAGAGGTATACAATTCAGACCATTAAGTAAAATAGCCTTCTTTATATTTATAGCTAACTTCTTAATCTTAATGCAATTAGGTGCAAAACACGTTGAAACACCATTCATAGAATTTGGACAAATTTCTACTGTACTTTACTTTTCACACTTCTTAATTATAGTGCCATTAGTAAGTCTTTTAGAAAACAGTTTAATTGAATTAGCTACACAAGATAAAGCACAAAAATAATAAAAAAAAAAAATAGCGATTTTAGTT
The DNA here is from genome assembly GCA_026538705.1 of Aureobasidium sp. GC_Fusr_1. NCBI lineage: Eukaryota > Fungi > Ascomycota > Dothideomycetes > Dothideales > Saccotheciaceae > Aureobasidium > Aureobasidium sp. GC_Fusr_1. The sequence continues at coordinate 4,135 of JALPCE010000462.1, read as the reverse complement.
TATTTATAATTAATTATAGTCTAACCTTTATTTTGTGGGATTAATTTTGTACCTTCGATCTCTTCGCGCTAAAAAATTTGAGGTTCTTTTTTATTATATAGCGTGAGTTCCACCATTATTATTTTTAGTTAAAAACATTTAACTAAAAATAATTAGGAGCGTTAACAATTTTTTATTATTGAGGTAAGTACTAAAACTCTCACTAGTTTAATGGTAGAACGAGATATTCCTAATATCTTTGTCCAAGTTCAAATCTCGGGTGAGAATTTATTTCACCATACACATGTGTATGGTGTACTTAAAATAATCTTCTAGAAAGAAGATTATTTTATTTAGTCCGGCTACGAATCCCACCCCTCCCACCATAGTGGGGATTAATGACTACTCAAAGGTTAAAAATATTTAGATATTTTTAATGGGTGGTCAGTTAAACAGGAAAATTTTTTATACATATTTATTTATATCTTATGTTACTTATGCTTTTATTGTTAATACCTATAGCAGGTCTATTTTTAATAACTACAACAATGTATCATGACAATTCACACTCGAATATAAAACAAATTAAACTAACTGGTTTAGTTACATCTATAGTTAATTTGTTTGTTTCATTAATTGTATTTATCTTATTTAATTTTAGTAGTAATAATTTTCAATTTGTTCAAGAATATCATAAAGTAAGTAGTTTTGATTTCTATCTAGGTGTGGATGGTATATCTATATACTTTGTAATTTTAACTACTATATTAATGCCTATTGCACTGTTATCTAATTGAAATTCAATTTCAGAAAATGTAAGATCATTTGTAATAATTATTTTATTACTAGAAACATTATTATTAGCAGTTTTCTTAGTATTAGATGTATTACTTTTCTATATCTTTTTTGAAAGTATATTACCCCCTTTATTCATATTAATAGGATTATTTGGTTCAAGTAATAAAGTTAGAGCTAGTTTCTACCTATTTTTATACACACTTTTTGGATCATTATTTTTATTAATATCTATTCTTGCAATGTCATCTATCATGGGAACTACTGATTTTGATGCATTGTATAAAACAAATTTTAACTATTATACTCAATTATTTATATTTGTTGGTATATTTATAGCTTTTGCTGTTAAAACACCGATCTATTTCTTAAATACTTGATTATTAAAAGCTCACGTTGAGTCTCCACTATCTGGAAGTATTATATTAGCGGGAGTAGTGTTGAAATTAAGTCTTTATGGTATATTCAGATTAATATTACCTTTACTACCTAAAGCCTCAATGTATTTCACACCACTTATATACGTTATATGTGTAATAACTATTATTTATGCTAGCTTTAGTACTTTAAGAACTATAGACGTTAAAGAATTAATTGCATATAGTTCCGTAGCTCACGCAGCGGTTTACTTAATGGGATCATTTAGTAACTCTATTCAAGGTATTGAAGGTGCTATAGCTTTAGGTCTAGGTCACGGTTTCGTGTCATCTGGACTTTTCATTTGTGTGGGTGGTGTTCTGTATGACAGATCTCATACTAGATTAATTACTTACTACAGAGGTATAGCTCAGATAATGCCTTTATTCTCTGTACTATTCTTTATTTTATGTTTAGGTAATGCTGGTACTCCTTTAACTCTAAATTTCATAGGTGAATTTATGTGTTTATACGGTGGATTTGAAAGAATGCCTATATTAGGTGCATTAGCGAGTTCTTCAATAGTATTTTCCGCTGCCTACACTATGTTTATGTTTAACCGTATAGTGTTTGGAGGATCTTTATCTAAATACTTCTTGAATAGTATATCTGATGTTAACAAAAGAGAATTCACTATTTTATTAACATTAGTTGTGTTTACAGTAGTATTAGGTATATACCCTGCTCCTATATTAGATGGTTTAAACTATAGTGTTTCTACTTTAATATATGCTTATGATTTCTAATTATTATAATATCACTATATTCTCTTTGAGGCGACGCCAGCCGACGCCCTAAAAAAATAATATAAAAAATAACTCTTCATTTAGCTTACTTTAGTGTTGCAATAGTAATCATTTATTACTTTTAAATTCTAAATAGTTAATTTAGTCTTCTAAATTTTAATCTTAAATCATGCTCTAACTAACCATAATACCTAAATTTGGTTTATTTGCTTACGGTACTTTACATATATTAGGCGGATTTGTTTTTATAGCTATATTTTTGATAAGCATTAAATCTAATAAGTTACGTTTTTTCATTTTTTTTTAGGGCGACGCCAGGCGACGCCAGCCCTTAAAAAAAAATCTAACTAATTAATAAAGGAAACCTTTGACTATTTTATATTTTTATTATTTTTTTTTTCAGTGATAGGAATTAGAATAAAGAAATATTACTAGGGATAATTTCAAAACTGTATAAAATACAAGGAACTAATACAATAAATGCAATAACTATAGGTAATAGAATTGTTCAACAGAAAGTCATTAATTGATCATAACGTATACGAGGGAAAGATGCTCTTACTCAAATAAATGTAAAGATCATAATACATGATTTTAATCCTAAGCTTAAACCATATAATAACCCTTCTACTAAAGGACTGAATAAAAATTCTAAACTTTCAGGATTTTCTATAAATGTATAGTCAATTTCTTGTAAAAGATAAATTAAAGGTATAACATTGAAAAGATAACCTCCAAGGAATAGAATACTAGTTAATGTACAAATAAGCACTATACTAGCATACTCAGCTAAGAAGAAGAATACAAATATAACTGCAGAGTGTTCGGTCATAAACCCACTAACTAACTCAGACTCAGCTTCAGCAAGATCAAACGGAGCTCTGTTTGTTTCTGCAACAGAACCTATGAAAAATATAATGAACACTGGGAAAAGAGGTATTACAAATCATATAGCTCTTTGAGCTTCTATGTTAACAGTTAAATTTAAACTTCCGGTTAGTAAAATTACTAATAAAATAGCAGAACTTAATATTAATTCATAACTTATTAATTGTGCTGTACTTCTTAGAGAACCTAAGAAAGCATATTTAGAATTAGCAGATCAACCTGCTAATAGGATACCATATGTAGCAAGAGAAGAAACTGCCAACATATAAAGTATACCTAAGTTAAAATCTCAGATTGCTAATCCAGGTCCGTACTATTAATCAAATTTATCATGCAATTAATTATTTATATAATTAATTGTTTAGAAAAGGTTTTGACTAGATAATTTCTTTCGAAATCCATTAGAATACATCTTAAATGCATTAATCTCTAGAGAAAAATGCATCAACAGCCGTATACTCTTTGCTCTTTTACAAATATAATTTTAGCGCTTCGCGATCGCGAAGAATTACTCTTGCGAAGCGTTATATCTGACTTAGATCCGCGATAACCCATTGCTCTTTCGATTATCTTATATATTGTTACCCTACCTGAGTGATTAGCTCAGCCACTATTAGCTTTTCAGCTAGAGCTTGGTAATATAAGCTTTAGGGTGTCCCCGGAATTTGACTATTGAACCCCACAAATGTCGTCTCCTTAATACGACAGACCAAGGTATAACAGCGTAACCTAAAAGTGCGAAAATTAAAGTTATTATAGGACCTAGGAAAAATAAAACAATATTAGCCTGTGTAGGCGATACATACTCTTTTAAAAGTAATTTAAGAGCATCTGCAAATGCCTGTAAAAGACCATAGTATCCTACGATATTAGGCCCCAGTCTTCTTTGCATACTTGCCATGGTTTTTCTTTCAGCTACTGTAACAAAAGCTACAGTTAATAAGGCAGGTACGACTACCAATACAACTTCAAGCACAGAAATTAATGTGGGAAAATACAACATAGATTAAATCTAAAATATCTAAGTTAAATAAGTTAATATTAAAGAGTTTTAACGCGCAGCGCATCTTTTAATTTTCTTATTTAAATTCTTAGGTTAATGACATATATGCTTTTTTCTAACCCGGAGAAAGTTCCTATTAAATAAATAAAGTCGAAGACTTTATTTATGTGGTGGGTTAAAAACTTTTATATATTATCCATTACTTTGTGTTTATTTCAGCGGAGCGGTATTACCGCCCCTTGGTACCCTAAGTTCGGGCATCCCTTCGAGTTTTGCTCGATGGGGGAGAGGATCCAGCGCCCTCTTC